>JAOSBP010000008.1:23829665-23844000 GCA_027563825.1 Erythroxylum mucronatum
ACAGAATTCTGGAATAACATAGTCTAATAACAAAGAAAAGAAATAAAGCTAATAAACGAAATCTGGAAATTGCGCCAAACAAGTGTGCCCAGCGTCCTCTGTAGCGTGCGTGCGTTACTGTTGAAATTCTCCAATCAGCAGTCCCCCAAAATCGTGCCCTTTCCTCGTCAATGTGTTGTTGAAATTCAGAAGTTAACAAAAAATCCAAAAGGGAAGTCCTCCTGCGTTTTTGGTGTGCGTCACTGTGCTTGATTTCTGAAAGTCAAAGAGTGTCCTTTATGCGTTAATCCCCTTCCCTTTTTATTGCCTAGGGTTTTGTTCCCCCTTTTTGGAAGTCTTCGTGGGCCCCTCCTTGTGCCTTGGCTGCTTTGGCTTCTCCTCATAAACATGTGGGCCCCACTTCATTAATCCAAAGCTTTATACCTGATTACTTTGGCCTCCCACGTTTCTCACCTTATTTACTTGCTTTCTCATTCGCTGTCTCATATTTTAATTTGCTGAACCACCAACTCCTCTTCTCCTAGTGATTAATTTATTACACACACGCAACCCTCATTTCCTTCTGCTGTTTTGCTTTTCCCTTGGTCTCACTCACGTTCATGTTTCGCTGGTTGCCCCCTCTAATGTGATTAAATGCCTCATGTGATTAAACTGCCAACTTTCCTCCAACGTTGCTCACAGCCATGCTCGAGTTGTTGATTTAAACGACATTTAGTTCCCTTTCTTGTTGATTCAATTTCTACCTTCCAGAAAATATTAAATCAATTAAGACCCAATAATTGAATCAATACGAGGAATAAAAAGAAATAATTAAAACATAAAAATTAGAAAAATATGCACTTATCAAAGAGTACCCCGTTTGACACGAGAGTATGTCTACCGTATGCAAGAGATAGATAGAGGTCAGGATTAGTTTGCGTCTGCATTAGTGTCCCATAAAATTATATTTCGAAATGCTCTGTATTTATCGTGGGCCCAATGTTGGTTATGTCATTACATAGCTATTGTAAATTGTTGTTGACTGCTTGTAATAACTGAAAATGCTTCCTTTTACATTTGGGCTCAAAATTGTATACTATTTTCTGCACACATGAGTGTAATGAATGGTTTAAAAAAAATATTGATACTGAGTTTTCGACTGACTGATATAGCACGCCACCCTCGCGGGGCACAAACTCGGATATCACCAACGATGTCGGGTTCGGGTCACACGGGAGTAGGGTGTTACATAACAAATCATATTAATTAACAAAAATATTTACATTGATTTAAATAACACAATCATTCATATGTGTACAACATAAAAATTTATACATTGTATTTATACAACTAATCGATGTTTGCTTCATTTATACAACTAATCGATGTTTGCTTCATTTGTACTTCACTGCATAAGATCAGGTTGTGATGATGATGTCAATAAGGTTCTCCTTTTACTTGCTTTAGCTTGTAAATGTTATGAAGTAATATTGGGACGTCCTTTGAATCGTAAACCCTTTGGATGAAATGATAATTCAAATGAATGTATGTGGGTCAACATCTCCAAATTGGTTTATGTGGGCATCTGCAGGTGTACTATGTCACACCCACATACCCCTTGGAAGGATATATGAATGCCACACAAAACAGTACAAACAAACAAAAACATTTCGCGGAAGCATAGTATTCAAAAATAAACATTTCCAAAACATACAAAACATTTCACACATGCATTTTCATAATCTCAAACAAACATACAATACATATCATAATTCTATAAACCAACCTGAATAAGGTTATTACAAACCTTCAAACAAAAATCCAAAGTTATATACAAGCCAAAAACAAACTCAACAAAATACATTTTTGAGCAATACAAAACTCAGACTCCTTTGGCCAATGCGGTTGACTTATTCCATGCCTTAAGTCCTATCTGAACCTATACGGGACAAATCTACCGTGCTAAGCGTATAGCTTAGTGAGTAATAACTAAACTATGCATTATTTGACAATTAATAATATTGAATCACATTATAGCACAAGCAAATATTTAAATTTCAGAACAGTTACATAGTTAACAGAACTGAGTATCAAAGAAGGCACAATCCCTTCAGTTCAAAACATCATTTTGTTTGTTTCAAAATCCAACATATATCAGAATATACAATCAAATGACTTTAATCCATCAACAGAAGTGGGTAATGAGACTTATACAGAAGATACCATAACTGGTATCATATCACAGAAGAGACTTATGTCTCAATAACAGAAGACACCGAAGTGTCAGACACTGAAGTGTCACAGAAGTAGCTGGAGACCCTTCTAGGCATGCCTATTTACCCACAACTAGAACTCAACAGTTTTAAAGCAAAACAAAGTCATTTTAGACATTTTTATGTGCAAAGCAAGTAGTTAATCATATTCACATATAAGTAGTGCTTCCAATGATATAATCATGTATCAAACGCCTCGGACAATCATTGTTCGGAATTCAGAACACAATCAGTATAAATCAATTTTAACAAGCAGAATAGAGTAAGGTATGATCATCTAATATTACTTAAAAAAGCTCCCTGTTTGCTTATTGCCTCGAAGTCCCAGCAATATCTGGAATAGGTCGCTCTAAGGGTTCCTCTAAAACATTCAATACAAACATATATTACTATTGTGCACAATTATGAATTCAATTATGCATCATACATGTTCACATTCATGTATACTGAACATGTATGATGCATGTTCATGTCAAAAATTGGGGTTTCTTATCCTTAATCTTATCACATTATCGATCATGTGAAATCATACTCAATCCCTCAATCCAGATTTATTTTACAATCCACCTTAGGTCCACTTTGCTCAATTATTCTCATCAGGAAGGTGAGGTAATTAGGTAATACTTCCTTCTCGAAAGTTTTTCCTCTTTGTCTTAGGCTTCCGATGATACTAAGTTCATCCAATTTGGTTTAATATTCAATGAGTTATGCTCAAAATACCACAGACTATGTACATTTGACATTTTGACTAATGCATGATCATGCCTCTAAGTTGTACACCTCGTAACTCTCAATTCCAATATCCAAAAATTACAAACTTTATACCAATTTAAAGCTAAGATAATAAGATTCAACTTTGGTGAAGACACCTTAGTCTAATTTGGCCTAAATTAATACAGTTTATTCAAAAACCACAGGATATGATTTCTGTCCCTGGTAGTGCTACAGCCTAAGTCAAGACTCAATTTCATGCCAACTCTTGAAAATCTTAGAGACAGAATTAAAATTCAATTTCTTCAATAAAGCTGTAGAAATATGTCTCTAGTTTAATCTGAATTAAGAACTAACTCATTTGAAGATCCACAGTGCAAGTTATAATCGAAATACCAAAGCAAGTTCAGTGAAAACACTTCATTTTTTCCAGCTTTTCCACAAAACATACTTTCGGGTCAATGTTACATGATCATTTTGACAATGAAAATAAAGAATTTAGGCCAAACATTCTTCTATACATTTGTTCCTTTATGTCTTAAGTTTCTATTGACATAAACTTTACGCAATTTGGTTCAGTATTTTGAAAATTATCCCCAAATGACTAAAGACTGTTCATAAACAATGACAGATTCCAGATACTCAATTTCAATCCAACTTTTGACACACTTAATGACAGAAATCAAATTCAACGCCTTCATGAAAGTTGTAGATATAAGTTTCTAGTTTAATAAAAATTTAAATTCATCCAATTTGGATACCTACAGAGTAAGACATGGCTAAAATACCGAAACTTATCCAGTAGAACTACTCATCCGAACCAGTTTCCAGCATCAATCATAGAATCACATGACCTATTTATTAATGAAATAACTTACAAAGATGATGATCCAAGCTTCAGCAAAGGTCTAGAAGTTGAGAGGGGTAGGAGAATGAAATTTTGTGGAGAGAAGAGACTAAAATGAAGACTTGCTCCAGCAGAATTTGCCACATCCAAAGCTAGGTGCCATGGAATTGGAGCAACATATGTCTCCATGCATGAGCTCCATGTGTCCCTTAAAGGAGCTGCCCATGCATGAGCTTCATGTGTCCCTTAAAGGAGCTGCCATGTGTTAATGATACAATAGGTCATATGTCACACACTTTATGCTGTCATTTGTCAATGTATCAACTATGCCGTTTGTCAATGCTTTAACCATGCCAAATGTCACTAACTCATAGGCTTAGTCTTTGCAATTTTCATATACCAATTTATCTTGCCACTTGAAAAATTTCCTAATCTAAATATACATTTAAATACCTCAATTCTCGAATGGTGTCAATTAATTCCAATTTACTCACTATAATCCACTTGACAAAAAATTCAAGTCATAAGTTTTTCATATTCTAATCATAGCAAAAATTCTAACTCCTATCATACATGTACTTTCATAAACATGTATTTTTTTCAACTAGGGTATATTTTGAGGCCTTACATATGAAACTTTTGTTCTAGAAACCCTAATCTCCTTTTTTCTAGATGGTACAACATAGGTATTAGAAGTACATATTACCCTCTTACAATTTCTAAAGGCTTGTATGAGTGGAAGGGAATTTTTTTCTATAAGAAGTGATAGAGGTGTTGTAGTTTAGTTTATTTAGTAAAGTTTAGGTGATAAGTTCAATCATTGGGATAAGACAACTTAAGTATGAAACTTTTGTTCTAGAAACTATAGAAATCTTAATATCCTATACTTTCTTAAGATTTACTTATTAGTGAGCCTAATATGATCTAAGAAGGGTTGTAATCTAAAAAGCGTGTAGATTTCTTCTTTTGTTTTATTTTTTATTATTCTTCTAATACCTATATTATTTGTAACTATGAATATGAATCAAATGATCACTTACATTAAGTTTTTAATAAGAAAAGCATAGTGAACTCTTCCTCGAGGGGTAAAAAGTAAAAGGTTTATTCACAATGATGAAGAGGATTAACACTATATTCAAAAATATGAGAGATTGTTTACACATTTATTACCCTTGCCAATACACAAAGTCTGACGAAGAAAAACCTTAACTTCCTTCAAACTTATTTCGAGAGGTATCTTGCCAGAGGGAGCTTTTATTAACATAATTTTTCATGCTTATTCATAACATCTTTAACCTATAACTAACACTTATCATATTATATGCTATTAACTATATCATTAAATGTTATGGTAAGGTATATAGGGAGTTGCACAGGGCTATGCAGGAGAGGGATAAAGCTGAAATTGTTTTCTTATGCTCTTAAAAAGATTCTAAAATTTTTAAGGAGGAGTATGAAGAGATGGAAAAGAGGTTTATAAGTAATTAGTTAAGCCAGAATTCAAATTGAAAGGAATGAAAGAGAAGAACTAATATATGAGGAAGAAATTAGAGGATTAAGAGTTTAAATATGGGGTGAAGAGTTATAAAATTGACATTATAAGACCAAATTCTTTTAAAATTGCAATTATTAGTAAGATTTTTTTATCTTAATCCTTAATGGCACCCTAGAGGAGTGGGGAGTGTGAATTGGATATTTACAAAACTTAATAAATTTTCTAATTAATGAACTCAATTTAGTAACAATCAATATATATAAGAATAAAAGGATTGCTTAAAATAAACTAATTAAATAACTGAATAATAATTTAAAGAGGATAAGAGAGAGAGAGAGAATGAAAATTAATTTATAGTGGTTTGACAAACAACCCTTGCCTACATCTATTCTCAAGAATTTTTTTAGAATTCTACTATAATTCTTTTTTCAAGATGAAGGATAACGTTGCACAATCTTTTCTTAGCAAAGAAGAACCTTTTTATAATCTTCCTTCGTGGTGAAGAAGAACATCAATCCTATTTAAACAACCCCAAGTATAATAATATAATTCTCCAACTAAATATTAAAACTTAAAATAGCTCACTTTATCTCTTGATAATTCCAAAGAGGCTCACTTACACAAGTAGGAGATAATGATGCTCAAATGATTGAAAACACTTAATAATTGTGTGTAAAAGACACCCAAATACTTTTTATTGCATGGGAAAATTAGAAAACATGTATTTATAGGGTTTTAAGACCCTTACCAACTATTGGAGCTAAAAACTAGTCATTACAATGACTAGTTGTAAAGTACTGGTCAACTATTATAACATATAGGTTGACCTATGCGCATTTAATGCATATATTTATTAGCCATTGAGATACTGGTCAAATAGTAAACATACAATATTGGTTGATAAATACATAACCAATGTTATTAAAAACTCTTAGAACATCATATTTAATAACTTTAACTTATATGGGTCAACTACTAACCCATAGAGATCAACCAATCTATATGAACACATGATTTTAAAAATTTCAAATTCTTAGACTTAAATTTTGTAATGCAATTATGATTTAAACACTTCCCAAAATGTTACCTTAACAGTGTCTAAAAGATCATAAGGCCCTCGACTAAAATTAAAATCTTCAATGCCTCTTGATGAATGAAGAGGCTCATGCAATGAGGAGATATGAAATGTTTATGCATGGTGAGCCTTTTAAAACATTAAAGTGACTAAATGAAATCCAAATTAACCTTACAAACTAAATAATGATGTTGACGTTCCTTATTCTTCTTTTGTTATTGAGTTGATCTTCGCTTTGTAAGTTGCAAACTTCATATTTTCTTTTATCAACTTTATGAACAATTTTCTTGAGTTTATGAATACATCTTATTCTCATATTCCTTCTCATCAAAATAACAAACCCACTAGTAGTAAATATGCTTTATTATCATCAAAACATCGATTGGAACTTTACTTGATTCAATAAGCTCCTCTTTTTTTATGATGACAAAAAATTATGATATTATAGAGTAATAATAAAATATGCACACAATCAACTATCTCTACCAAGATAATGATTAGCTCCCCCTTAATTAATGCATAAAAATAATTCAATATCAAGAATAAAAGAGATAATTCAAAAAATTATCCATATATTTAGATAAAATAACTTTACTCAAGCATAAAAATATCATAATACAAAAGTCACCACATATACAAAATTCACTCCCCTAATGTCATCACTCCCCATAAAACTAATTTAACCAATCTTTATCCCCCTTTCTGGAATCACTAAAGAAATCATTTATCTAAAAATCCAAAATACAAAGTGTCATGTATCAAGTTAATGTAGTTAAAACATTAAAAGAAATTTGATCAAGATTGACCAACTTATTGAAGAAATAGTGCTATTAAATATTTAAAGAGTAAAAACAATTATTAAAAAGTCAATTTTGATATAAACATTCCTAATTCTTTCTAAATTGAAAAATCCCCATTTGTGGTATTGTGCCTATATTGAAAACTTCAATTAAAGCAACAAGAGTTTAACAAAATTAGAGGTTGGAGTTATAAAAAATATAAGAATAATTGTAATGTCAAACAGGTAATTTCCTTAAAAAAATATAATTTTGAAAGTACCAAAATTTTGAAAATAACAATATAATAAAGTACTCAAATTTGAAATTCTAGAATAAACAATATGATGCAATCACACTTAATTATTAAAATATAAAAATTGGATAAATAATGAAATTTATAGAAACAATTTTAAAGACATAAACATTATAGAAAAAATCCTAAAGTTTAAGAGTTTATGTATAAAGATTGTAAGTGTTAATGATCTTCAACATGATGGGTAAAGAAAAAATTGAAGATAGGGTAGCTAGTTGCAATGGGTGGTGTTTTTCAAAGAAAAGAGTGAGTTGTGTAAGATTTTGGGAGGCAAAAAAAGACAAAAAGAAAATAGAAGAAAGGCAAAGGAAGAGGGCTATAAATTATGTGTACTAGTTAACAACTAATAAAATTTAGTTGATTAGTTAAAGATTATAGTAGAACATTAAAATCAACCAAATAGACCAAAAAATCACTATAACTTCATTTTATTCCTTGAAAAAGAAATTGGTCAACTAATGCTCTTTATTAGTTGATCATTAGGGTCTTGTGGTTGACTATTCATGCATCCAATGTTCTTATAAACTCACTCAAAGGAAAATTTTCTTATGTGAGGAGGCATTGGTTAACCACTTAAAAACATTATTTGATCACTCAAAGACATAAGTTGACCAAAATAAGTAAGTGGAAGACCAAAACTTTGACCAACTGATGAATAAACTCATTTTATGTTTAATTTTTATGATTTTTTATAACATTAGTTGAACACAGTATAATGTTTGTTGACCAATATGACTTAAAAATTGGAAAATCAAATTCAAAACTTAAATTAAAACATTTAAACCCCTAATAATTCATGAAAATACCAATCAAGGAAAATTATAAGCATTCAAAGAAAGTTTTTATCACATTGTGACATGTATACTTCTCTTATAATATCGTCATTCATTGGTTTAGTGAAACTATATCCCAATTAGTCTAATGTATAAATTTTAACTAAATATCCCTATTTGCACATAATCTCTAAATCTAAGTCTTATAGTTTATATATAATTTCAATTCCTAATTCGTAATGAAAACTCAAATTGTCATATAAATGCAAGATGTAACGTATTTTTAAATCATAGACTAATATGTACCTCTTATTGAACATTACCTATGATATGATTTGAATGAAGATTCCTCTTAAATTTTCAATCCATTATAAGCATCTCATCCTTTTTATCATCTTTGCTTAGTTTAGTAATTGACTCTTTTCAAGAGTCTTTGATCATTCTTTTTCTTGGTAAGGGATACTTTATTCATATTGTGCATAAACATCTTTTTGTCTTTATTGGTGATAAGTGTAAATTGCATCATGTTTTAGGGCATCATTTGATATGTGTTTAGCTGTTAATTCAATCATTTCGTATGTGTTTAAGTTAGAATTGTATTGGTTTGTTAATTTTTTATGTTTTATGTCCTATAACAAGTCTCTGAGCTTAAATATTCTATTTTTGAGGTACCTTGATTTGATTGCTAGTGTTTTAGGGTCAACATTAAAGAACAAAGGAGTTTTGTAGACATTCAGGATGAAACAATGGCCCACGAATGTGGCCTCCTGACAGAAGGATCGGATATGGCCTACGATCATGGCCTATATCAGGTAGACATGCAAATACTCAAGAACGTCAAGTTTCGAGGGATTTTTGGACCTTTTAGACCCCGAAAAAGCCCTAAGGCTGCTCAGAACACAAAAGGATATTTAAAGAACAATAAAAAAGGCAGAAAGGGAGCTTTTAGCCACCTTGACAAACCATAGATAGAAATCATTGAGAGATAGAGGAAGAGATGAAGGAAGAGAGAAGAGGAGAAGAAGCTGACTTAAAGTACTTCCCAGATTAGGAGTTACCCAACGTCGCTACCTCCCATCATCCATTTAGATTGTATTTCCTATGTAATTTCAGTTTTATTATTATATAGAATTGGGTTTAAAAGTTAAAGATGGGATCTAAAACGTTGAGGGTGTTCTAAACGCACCTTCGGAATTTTATTCTTGAATTAATGAAACACTGATTGTTTATGTGTTTATTGGATTTGTTGTGGTTTGATTTTACGATTGCATAATTTAGTAATAAACTAAGAGGGTGAATTGAATGAAAAATGATTAAATTAGACTAACTAGAGTTAGGTGATTTAATAAAATAAAAATTGAATTAGATCAAGAAATTGTGCGAAGAGAGATCTTGCATAGGTTTTTGATAGTTTATTAGAGAACTTCAGAACTAATTAGGGTTTGGGATAGGTTTTGAATTGAGAAATTGCAGCTTTTATAATCTAATTAGGGTTTATGATTGAGGGTTAAAGGTTATAACTTGAGAGAGAGTAATCAACCCTAGGATAGTCTAGAATCAACAATCCAATAATTCATAATCAGTTAGGTTAGTATTAAAGATAGGTAAAATTCCCTTATCTCAATTGGTAATTTCTTTCGGCTTATTCTTGGGTTTGTTGTAATTGCTTTATAATTAGTATATTCGTACTTGATTCTTAATTTGATTGATTGAATTAAATTCTCGATTTTAGTTTCGTTGCATCTTGAATTTCTGTTATTCTTTCTGGCCTTAGATTTTAGGATTAGATTAACTCCCACCTCGTGGGATCGACACCTTTGGTACTGTGCTAATAAACCGTGCGCTTGCGGATTATCGACAGTTAATAATTAAAACTTACACACAACCAATTACCTAATCAAGTTTTTGGTGCCGTTGTCGGGGAGGCGATTAGTTTTATTCTTTAGTTTAAGGTGTTTTAGTTAGTTTTTATTTCCTATTCTTTCTTTCTATTTCTATTTCTGAATTCGTGTTCTTGCATGAACACAAGAATCACAAGAAGTTCAAGCCGTGCAGCTAGAAGCTTAGAGCTAGATACCACTCGATTAGAACGATCAATTAGGAATGTTCGACGTGAAGAAAAAGAAGAAAGCATAAAAGCAACAATGGCCAAGGAATTTCAGCAAGATTTAGATCACGAAGCGAACCAAAGATGTCAACAAAGAACCCTTATGGATTTCATGAGACCAGGGTCTAATGCGACTAACCAAGGAGTAGCTAGGCTACCCATACAAGCAGCTTATTTCAAAATTAAACCAGTCTTCCTAAATATGCTTCAACAAAATGTACAATTCTATCGATTAACGAATGAAGATCGCAATGCACATATAGTAAATTTCCTTGAAATCTGTGATCCCTTTCGGTACCATCAGATGTTAGAGGATGCTGTAAGAATTAGCCTTTTCCCTTTTACCTTAAGAGATAAAGCAAAGGCCTGGTACCACTCTCAAAACCAAGCTAATGTCACCACTTGGATGAACTAGTTCGTGCCTTTTTAGACAAGTATTTCCCCTTTCCAAGACCATGAAGATTATCAAGGAGATTACCAACTTCCACTAAAGTGACAGGTAATCAATCTATAAAGCGTGGGAACGATAAAAGGACTTGCAATGAAAATGCATACACCATAACTTATCTAAGGAGTTCTTGTTGCAAACATTCTATAATGGAGTAACCTCAGTTATGAGAGGCATGATTGATGCAGTTTCAACAGGATCACTGATGAAAAAGATGATAGATGAAGCAAAAGAGTTGATAGAGGAGATGGCGAGAGGTAGCTGCCTATGGACAAATAAATGGGGAAGACAAACCATTACCTTTTGAGAAGCAAAAGGAGTTGTAGCTATTGATCAAATGACGAACATACAGGAAAAAATAGACAACTTAACTCGACAGCTCAACAATATGAAGGCTTCATCCTCAGCTTCGATTAAAAACTGTGCAACTAAAGTGTGAACTCTGTGGACAGATAGACCATGATACAATCGACTGCTTCTTGATGAAGGATAATGATCCAGAGTAAGTTAATTTTATGGTAGCTCAATATGGACGAGGCGGGGGAAACAGTCCCTACTCCAACATATACAACTCTAGGTGGAAGAATCACCCTAACTTCTCGTGGACATACAATGCTAGAGGACAGTTCAGACCTCAAGGACAACCAGGTTTTCAACAAGATAAACTAAGCTCAATGGAGTCCAAGTTGGATAAGATTTAGATAAAATTGGAGGCATGGAGGATGCGTATAGGAGGCTTGAAAGCAAGTTTGATCAAGTCACTAAGAACCACACCTTTTCAGTACGCAATCTGGAGGTCAACTAGTAGAGGCAATTTCAACTCGGAATGCAGTAACCCTTTTAATTAATACCGAATCTAACCTAAAGGAACATATCATAGCCATTACTTAGACCTAGGAAAAGAAACTCAAACATACGTGAGAAGATGAAGACAATGGAGAAGGACAAGCAATTATGGAATTCCTTCTAAGTGAGCTCGTAATTAAGCCAATTGATGAACTAGACCTGAATCTTCGTATCCTATCCTAGGTCAGCAGAAGTCAATTTCTAGTAAGGCGACGAGGAATTCTAAGGAGGTTGAATTAAACAATGTTGAGGACATAATGAAACATCTATAAACGAGGCTCACATTAAGGGAATCAATCAAGAAGAAGGTTAAGGAGTGCATATTGGAAGAAAACCCCTAATATCGCATAGAAGAAAGAGGACCCAAGGGATTTTTACATTCCTTGCAGTATCAATGGAGTTAAAATAAAGAGGACATTTGCAGATTTAGGAGCGAGTATTAATATAATGCTCTATAACTTTAGTAAAAAATTAGGTTAGAAGAGTTAGAACCCACTACGATGCTAGTGAAGATGGTAGACATAACGGTTCATCAACCAAAGGGGATTATCCAAGATGTGCAAGTACATATTGATATTTTTACCTTCACCACAGTGTTTGTATTGGATATTAGAGAAGATGTAGAAAACCCTATGGTCCTTGGACGACCATTCTTAGCTACTACCCACTCAATAATTGAAATTTATGGGGGTGAACTAACTTTGAGGGTTGGAGAGCATAAAATAACCTTCACTGTGTCGAAGAATGAAAACAGTTCTCCCTTACTCCTAGTTAACATTAAAGAAACCGAACCTTAAGAAAAATGGAAAGATACTGAGGATCCTAGGAATGCATTTAGAAAGAAACGATCGTGAAGGAGAGAGCGGAGGAAGGTGAAGCAGAAAGAAGGTGGAACCCAGGGTATGGTAGCTTATGTGCAAATGGTAAGATCAATGACTACACTACCATTGCACTATTCATTTGAACCACCTTGAGCACAAGAAGAGCATCGAGCTATCGAAGTTAGAAAAAGTGTTGCATAGGAGCCAACCCATGGATTGTTAATTCCATGTTATTTCCTTTGAATTTTAGATAGTTTGAATTTTGTGGTTAGGTTATTTCGTTTTCAAATAAGGTCGGGAAGTCATAGGACTTCGACATGAATTAGATGATCGAGGAAGTAAGCAAAAAAGAGGTGAAAGAGCTATAAAGAGTAGGAAGTGATCTTAAGAATGTGTAAAAGGACAAAAGAAGAAAAAAAATTAGAAATTGGTGATCGTGGCCTGCGGTAGGGTAAAACAGTTCGTGCGACTTTTAGCAAAAATTTTTACCATTTTACCCTTATTTCATCTATATATTCATGTCACACTTCATTTTTTTACTCACTTTCATTTTAACTTTATCTCTCTAAGATTAGTACCTCCAAACACTCTCACTTCTCTCTAACGAAACTTCCAAATTCCCATTTTATTCCAACCTCCACCGACTTGCAATACAATATGCGGTGTATTAAGTAATTAGCTAAGCGCAACCAATCATCGGGACGAAATCAAGTCTCTGGATGAGGGCGAAGGAACATGCGACGGACTTCGGAGCACCCTTCCTAATTAACACAGAGGAGGAAGGTATTTGTTTCCAATCCCTTAATGTTAAACAAATAATAGTCCTAAATAATTTTGATTTTGATACACTTGATAGGTTAGAATTGCGAGATAGGGTATAGAATGTATCAGAAAGAATTCAGTGGATGAAGTTTATATACTTCCAATATCCTATCTACCATGAGCTCACTCTTGAATTCTTGACTTCCCTTTATTTCAAACCTCATAACCCTAAGGAAATGTGGTTTAGGTTATGGGGATGAGGTTATGAGCTAAACATTGAAATCATGTGTGATATTTGCATGTTTCCCGAATCTTCCAATATCAATCAATACGATGATTTTCATGCTTCTCGCTATTGGGGTTAGAGCGATTCGACAGTAAGAATGCCCACAACAACATTATACGAACCTATGAACATTGTTATTACACAAATTCATATGTCAAATAGTTTTTGACAAATCAGAAACTAACAAGTGCTCAACAAAGGAACTTTTTCTATTATGGTGCATAGATCACATCATCCTAGTGTGCACATCCACACATTTACTGAATGCTATTGTTGTGACTCTGCGTAAGAGGAGCAACAATTTGGGTATAAGGTACTTGGTTTCTGCCATTTTTAAGTACTACGGTGTGGATGGTAGTGGCCTAACCGTCTACCTTCCTGATTTTCTAAATAACCATCATTTATGGCATACTAAAATCCTAAAGTCCTATAACATGGAACTCCAGGACATCAACCAAAAGAATCATGTGAAGATTAGGGCTGGTCAGGTGAGTTCTAGCAGAGCGCTGCCTCAATAGGCAGATGTGGACTTGACTGGTGAGAAGTCTGAAGAGGAAGAAGACACAAAAGAGCTTGGTTGGAAGAAAGTTAATTCGCTTGTCGCGGCGTGAACTTCCCAAAATGTTTTGTAGTGGCAAAACAACATACGCCGCGGCGACTATAGCATCCCGTTACACATGTTAGGGCTAGAATTGTGATTTCTGAGATTTTGATGAGAAATTAGGATTCTTGCATATCTTGCATTATTATTTGTGACATACACATTTTTGCACAATTATCTGATTGTACATGCATTCATTGGCATTTTCCGGGTACAATT
>JAOSBP010000008.1:23849423-23859794 GCA_027563825.1 Erythroxylum mucronatum
TCGGGAAGTCCCGGTGACAAAAAAGTTTTGTTTTCCGCACCTGGTACATATGATGTACCTCCCGGGATTTTCCTACAACAGTTACGGTAATTGCCCCAAGTCAGGTGCAATATGTTTGAGGTTAAAATCTGTTCGAAAATTAGAGAAGAAAGTTTTTTTGGGGTTTGTCCTGATAGGGGCATGCCACCCTTATGGGATACGCGTAATTAATTAATTAATTATATTTTAATTAATTATGATGTTATTAAATAATTATATTTAAATTAATTATAATGTAATTAATTAATTAATAATATCATTTTAATTAATTATATTTTAATTAATTAGTATTAAAAATAATTTTTTTAAAAAGCACTACTAAAGAATGAGTTTCATTTCTCTAGTAAATAGAGGGTATGGAGGATTCCCCAAAAGTGGGATATTAAACTATTGCCTCTATAATGGTAATCAACAACCAACACTCACTTTTTATTCCTTACCCATTAACCCCTTCCTAAACCCATCAACCAAGCACCTCCTTAATCTCCTTGACTAGAAAAACGAAGTATTCCCTAATGACAAGTAGTCTATTTAGAAAGAAAACATCTTTCAATGAGATTGAGGTATGTCTAAAAGGAAAAATAAAGAAGTTACCAAAGGGACTCTAAAATTTCAAGATAGCAGATATAAGGTTAGGTTGATATTCCAAGGAATTCCTAAAAAAACCTACTAGTTGAAGAAGTCCCTGTCTTTTCTAGGATGAATGATGTAAAGGATACAGTTTATCCACCCAATTAACCCCATGGTTTATAATTTTTAGCCACGATTTCAAAGATTTAGGAGTTAAAACAACAAGATTCTAGACAAAATTTTGATTACCTGTCCCTAAATAGGGCAAGTATGGATGAGAAAATTCAATGAAGGGATCTTGATAGTTAAGATAAGCCTTGTTTATAATCAAAAAGGGGAACTTCTTCTAACATACTGGAAAAGGAATTCAAATATTAGAATTAGTAGTAAGAACTGAAAAGATTTGGGATCGAAGAAATTTATTACTTGATTACAATAAAAGAAGGAAAGGGTTCAGTTGGAATAGAGATCATCTCAAGTGTATAACCCGTACGAAGAAGTAAAGTTATGGAAACTGAATTTTTGAATAAAGTACTAAAATCATAACATATGTTTGCAACATTTAATTAATCAAAATCAAAGAAGCTAGAGAAAGACACATGACAAGCAAAAGCCATAGCCCTAGAAAGTATGAGAGAATTTATGAGCAGAAGAAAGAGAAAATACTAGAGTCGAAATAGAAGTAGAGGATTGTTTGAATTTTGAGATGGAGAATGAAGTAGCATGAGAAGAATTTATAATAGAAAATAGATGAAACCTAAAAGAATAACAAGGGTTTGAAATTTAAAAAAAAAGAAGGTCTTCTAGCTTATGTAACGGATGGCGAGGTAGGGATTTCAAATCCTAACATGACCTTTGGATCTGATTCTTCCTATCTATTATAGATTTTCTATGGTTTTGGAAGATCCTTACGATAGGTTTATCAAGCCTTCAGCAACATCATTGGGCTATAGCTAGGAATTTGGCTAATGTTCTTGAACTCATTTTACAAAGGGGTAAAGAAACTTCTACACTATATATTTAGATTGCTAAACAAAACATATGCAAGGCTAATTGTTGGTCATCTAAAGAAAAAATGAATTCAATCCACAAGCGAAAGGAGCCCAAAAATGAAACATGATAAATTTTTATCTAGAGAATTCGTGGGTAATGAAAAACTAGAATGTGGGAGGAATCTGTTGAATCTATGAAAGTCTAGGATGTGGATAATGACGGTGTTGAGACTAGGTAATAGACAGGAATAAGGATGTGGAAGTGAGCTTGAAGTTAGGAAATTATAAAAGAGATACTTGAGGCAGAACTCCAAAATGTGAAAGATGATAAAATGGTAGTAAATAGTTAGGTAAAATGTAAGAAGTGGATAGGTATTGCAAAACTGCTTAGGTCAGTTGAAGTTAAGATGATTATATAAAATCCATTTCAGATTTGTCAATCATTATCTTATCTATTACTAACAACTAAACAAGTAAAAATAGAGGAATGTAAGCTACACACCCATTCTCACTTCCTCATTCCTAGTTACCAAATGTACCTAAAGCAAATTATGAAAGATTTTGTTGCAACCAATATAGTAAAATGAGTATTAAACTGAATTTAGATTATATTAAATTGTATTTATATTAGAAGTATAGATTTAAATCACAATACAATATTTTATTTAAACTTCTTGTATGATATTGTTAAGGGTATGATTGATAACTAAGAATGAAGATGTGAGAATATGTGTGTAACTTACATTCCTTAACTTTTTTTCTTATTTTATTGTTAGTAATGGATAAGACAAGGATAGATAAATTTGGAATGGATTTTAAACAATTTTGATTTTTTTTCCAACGTAAGTGTGGGTATAACATGGAATCCGATATTATCAATAACAAATAAACAGTCATGGACAAACATAATTTTTTTCTTCTCTTTTTCTTTATGCTTCGTCTTAATTGAAACTTTCTATTTGACAATTTAAAATTATTTAAACAATGCATCAATTTGATCATTTTCTTCTCTTTTGTTATGTTTTGTTTTAACTGAAACACTTTATTTGAAAATTTAAGATTAATTTATTTATAAAATCAATCATATAAAAATCAAATATGAGTCAAAAAAAAGGTATCATTATCATTATTAATATTTGACACCACATACATAATTATTAACTTTTGTAATCTCTTTTTTAATATTTACATATCAAATATGCCAATTCCAATTATATTTTTGGTTCTCATGTTTTTAAAATTCTAACTCGTTACTAAAAAGTCATCAGAGAAGCTTTCAACAAAACGTTGTCATTCCATTGGGAGCTGATTCAACTTACGCCTGGTACGTCTTCATTCATCCACGAGTCTGAGTGATCTTGATCATTTATTGTTGAATTAGTGGCTGAGAATTTGATTTAATAACAACAATCAGGACGAAAGCGGTTTTGAGAATAACGATCGGGATAATTTGGTTGCAAGGTAAATAAATGAAAAAACCTGAGACTGTTCGATTGATTTTAAATGGAGGATGGAGATTCGTTGGTGAGTAAAGAAGTTATGCCATGTGGACAGCTTTCCAGTTTCTGGGAAGAAAAGTAGAAAGCTACATTTAGACCGTTGGATTAGCAGAATTTAACGATTAAAACTATCGATTTGCATAGAACAAAGAAGAAATACTGACAAAAGGACACGAGTTAAGGTGAGAAGAAGCACGGATGGATAATTCTTTCGCGTGTATTCACGGCTTAGATGTAACGCGTCTCTCACGTCTCTTTTATAATAAAAAATATAATATAATATAAACAAAATTTTATCATCTCATTTTCATTCTATCTTAAATAATAAAATAGTCATTTTTAATTTAAAAAATCTAGGGTAAAATATAAAATAATAAATATGTACTATTTAATATGTCATTTTTATAATACCAATTATAAACTCAATCCTATTAAGACATATTTTATTCTATTAAATATAAAATTGATAAGTCAGGAAGGTCATAAAGGGTACCTAAAAAGAATTCTAAGTATTTTAACTAAATTAGAATAAGTTAAACGTGGTCATCGAGTGCTTGCTTAGAATTAGAATTAGCTGTCAGTTTCACTTCTTAGAGTCGTGTCCTAAGAAGTAGGAAAAAGTAGTTATTTTCATATGTATTTAATTTTAGTTTAGTCATCAATAAAAGAGAGTTTATTTCAATTTGAAAGTCACGGGTTTATTCTCGCCTTAATTAGAATATTAATTTCAACACTTTATTTGCTTTAATCGGGACCTATAAAAAATAATCATTCATTATTATTATATATACGTTACATTTCATTCTATTTATTTTTTAAATAATATTTTATTATATAAAAACCTTACATTTAACGAGATATTACTTAATATTTTGGGATTTTTGGCTTTATCGTTTTGGTATTTCTCTTTACTTGTTGCGGCTTTGTTTTGTTTTACTTGTCCAACTAGTAACCGTTATCATTCCGTAGTTAAAACTCACTATTACGAATTTATACTTCTTGTGCATGCCTTCATGTTAAGTTTTTTTCTTCTCCGTTTTAGCCACTCGTGTCATTTTATGTATAGACTGTCAGCACTTCAACTATAAAACAACCCCTTCTTATATATGTATACAGCTCGTTCCCACTTTACAATTTAATCCTTACACAAACATATTTTAGTCCATAATTTTTAACGCCACGCTCTAAATAAAAAATTTATGATAATATTCAGACAGATTAAGTTACACCACGTTCACGGACGTATATATACTTTTGTATACCTGTCAATTTAGAAGTCCAAGGGCCCACTGACTTCAATAAGAATTGAAAACTTGTTTATTATGCATAAAAATTGATTTTTTTAATTTATATCTTAATGATTAGGATTTCATATAAGTAATTATGTTTTAATTTCTTAAGATTACCAGATTTTAAATACCAATTTTTCATGTGCCAAAAAAAATAATTTGGAGTCAGTTTAAATTTGAATTCTTAATTTCAATTTTTAAGCATAATCTGATATGTTTTGAATTGTAAAGATTTACATACACGTTATTCTTCATCTCATCAAACAATTCTTTCACCTTTTTGATAACAAGTTATCATTTTTTGCACAGGCCAGGCTTCGCCTCAGCAATGGTTATTACCATTCTTTCTTTCAAGATGTACAATTTTCAGAAAAATAAAACATATATTTTACGCCTCAAGTTGATATAAATATAACGGTGCAATAGTTGACCTCTTCATGTCATAATGCGGGAACCGGCCTGCTTATATTATTTAGACCGAATGTAATTATTCTGTGTACAGTAATCAAACAATTCGAATGCAGATTCCCCACACACTAGTTTTTGTTTTTAATTGAAATTAAACAATTATAACTATACAGTCGTCTCAATGAGAACCATGTCTTTTTTGTATTTTTTGTTTTTGGTCATAGAACCATTCAATTCCTTGAGTACGCTGCTCTAGAAAAACAGAAATGATTAAATATCCCAACGTCCAACTTCTTGTCTGCGTTCACTTGAAACATCCAACCTTCAGACCGAACCTGCTTTGCCAATCTTCTAGAGAATAAGAAAGCAAGACTTAGGTGTTGTTATTCTATAAAGTTGTTATGAGAATATATTTTCACTGTCTTGTAGGGCAGTTAAAATAGTCAAATAGATAGCAATATAAGTAAATAATGCTAATGACATATTAATTTTATCTGCTTGGTATCTTAAGGTATATAATTAGTTAAAATAGTTTTAGTTATTGATCGATTAAGCTGAGCAGACTTTGTCTATACAGAAAAATTATAATCCACATAAATTACTAATTAATATGATATGAATTTATCAAGTTATATCATAAAATGAAGTGACTATGAGATAAAATTGAGTAGTTTTCTGTTTAATTTATACAAACAAAATTCTAAAAACTATAGCCAACTCAAAAGGGCCCAGCTTAAGAGATGAGATCAATTACATGACGATACAAGGCTCTTGAAATAATTGTTCATAGTAATTAGGTGATGAATACTTAGCTGCTTTAATTTTATACTTGTGGTCTCCTATGCAGATGCGCAATTCGTAACAAGGGACGTCATACATCTCCCAAAATTCTTCCTGATGAGGTGACAACACGTCTGTCAAAGTTAATCTCCAACTTTCTCGGAGACATGGAAGAGTTTTCTTTGGATAAAAAAAAATTGGTGAGTTGATTAACAGTTAAGCTGCTTCTCTCAATAAAAGGGGGTGGACCCGTACATATAGCAGCAGGAACAGGTTCACCATTAATGGACACACTTGGATATAATATTATAAAACTTCGGTTACAAGCATATCAACGGCCAAGATCACAATCAACCGGCAAGCAAGCCATTCAATAAACTTTAATACCCCAACTATTAGACACTCACCCATGTGGGTTTAGTTAATGAGAAATATTGGGAATTGGCGATGTAGTGGCTACAACTAATACTAATACGAGAAAATATTATAAAACTTAGATAACAATGTTGCTACTTTAACCAAATGAGACTCTAATGATGTTGTCAGTTTGAACTATCATCTCATTTAATTGTTAGTTTAGGGTATGGCGTGCCAAAATCTGATTGATTGAAGCCATTACCACTTCTAGTCATACATAGTTGTCATCTTGATCAATTCTAATACAAAAGTAAACATTTTTAAGCATTAGAAGAAAGCGATTTACATGTTGCTCCATACACACAGCTACATGACTCCCTAGCCCAATTATTAGCTCTTTAAAGCGAGCTTGAAACTATGCCAGATATCTTCATCAAAAAGAATGGGTCAAGTAGTTTGATTTAGATTAGGTGTTAGAACCACTGTTTCAAGCTGATAAACACGAAAGTTTCTTATATATATATAAACATTGCAAATTTAAGAAGCTCAGACCAACTCTCCTATCCAGGATTGCATATCAATGGAAGCCAAAGGGGACGGCAGCAGTAACGTTGCCATAATATTTGGTGTTACAGGGCTTGCAGGGAGAGAAATAGCCAGAAAGCTAAGCTCAAAACTGAAATGGAAGGTGTATGGTATAGCTAGAAGGCCTGAGAGCATACCTATCCAAAGTCCTCACTACCATTTCATCTCATGTGACCTATTGAGCCCTCAAGAGACTCAGAAGAAGCTCTCCGTGTTAGCGGATGTTACTCATATGTTTTGGGTCACTTGGGCAACCCTATATCCTCTAGATAGCAAAGAATGTTGTGAGGAAAACAAGGCAATGATGTCCAATGCATTGAACGCTATTCTCCCCAGAGCCAAGTCGTTGAAGCATGTTTCTCTCCAGACAGGAATGAAGCATTATGTGTCACTTAAAGGCCCATTCAGCGCCAAAGAAGCTCGCTTCTACAACGAGGACTGTCCGAGAGCAAATGCAGTCTATAACTTCTACTATGTCCTTGAGGACTTGCTAAGGGAGAGACTAACAGGAAATAACGTGCCATGGTCTGTTATAAGACCTGGTCTGTTAATGGGTAGTTCCAATAGGACGTTATACAATGTCATTGGTAGTTTATGTGTGTATGGAGCAATTTGCAAGCATTTAAATCTTCCTTTTCTTTTTGGAGGGACAAGGGAGTGTTGGGAAGAGGTTTGTATTGATGGCTCTGACGCTAGGCTAGTAGCAGAACACCACATTTGGGCTGCCACCAAAGATGAGATATATTCCATTGATGGTCAAGCTTTTAACTCGATCAATGGCCTGAGTTTTACATGGAAGGAGATATGGCCAGTCATTGGAACCAAACTGGGCGCGCAAGTTCCGCAAAACATGTTTGTGGAAGACTTCTGGTTTACAAAAGCAATGAAAGATAAGAACAAAGTGTGGAAAGACATAGTTGTGAAGAAAGAACTAAGGCAGACTGAGATGGAAGATTTGGCTAACTGGGATTTCATGGATATGTTATTTCGGTGTCCAATCAAATTGCTGGGTACCCGAGACAAAACTGATCGGTTGGGCTTTACTACGAGATGCAAGACATTAGACTCATTCTTGTATTGGGTTGATTACATGAGATACGAGAATTTAATTCCTTGAGAGGGCTTGTTCTTTCTTTCATTCTTTTTCTGTTGGGTTTGATTAGGATGAATACCCCGAACAAGAAAAATTAAAAAGTTTTGAGTTCCTGATCTCAAGTTTTTATTGGAACTCTTCACTTCAAGTTTCGAGAGGGCAATCAGATTATTGGTCTACTTTGGGTTGATGATGAGTAGAGAGCGTGGTCAGGCAGTACTTGGTTCTTACTTTCCTTCTCCATATATTGTTTGACTTTCCTACGTTTTTTTTTCTCTTGTGTCTCTATATATCATGGTTGTATATGTATGTATGTATGTAAAATAACATTGGATATGATAATAATGCCTTTTTATCCCTCAAATTTTTTGCTTCCCCTAATTTTGCCTTGGAGACAGAGTCAACAATAAGTAGATGGCTTTTGTTTTATGTCCCAATTCCCACTCGTCGAAGAAAGTGCTGCGCTGCGCTGGCTAGTCCATGTTTTTGGGTTACATTAGTTTGACCAAGCATTTCTTTGGGGACCAGTTATAATGTCTCCCCTTTTAGCTGCACTGCCTAAATTCCTCCTTATTGTCTCTAGCTGTACATTCCGAAAAAAATGAATAAGAAAATTTTCGACGACAGTGCACATTAAAACAGGTTTGAATTCGAGGGACAAAGAATGGTAGTTTCTCGAGATAGGAACCTTCCCCAGGTTTGAACGTAAAGAAAAAGTTGATTCCTTCGTATGTTCATTTCATACATTGATAGGAGTAGATTGTATTGTATTTTTATCTATAACTTGATATTGTTTAGTGGTTAATTCGATTGTTTAGCGTCTGTTTAGGTTAAGAATTGTATTAATTCATAAATATTTATGTTTTAAGTGTTCTTTGGGTGAGAATATGTTTTTGGGCTTCAATTATATATATAAGAGGTGTCGTGATGAGTTTGTTAGTGTTTCAGGGCATTCAGAGGAGTTTCGGAGGAGACCCGAACCAAAACACTGTCCTGCCACGATCGTGACAGAAGCACCAACACAGGCCCATCGTGACAAAAGCTCGAATATAGGGTCACGATCGTGGAGAATCTGCTACGATAGTGATAGAGAGCAGATAAACCAGCCACGATTTTGCAGTAAGGTCCACAATTATGGCCTGCATGTAGACAAATGGAGAAGTACATCAGAGGTTTTATGTAACAGGAGGATTCCTTTAAAACTCAAAGGGAAGTTTTATAAAACGGTGATTCGTCCAACCATGTTATATAAGGCAGAGTGTTAGCCTACTAAACGTTGGCATATAAGACAGTTGTTAGTAGTAGAAATGCGTATGCTTAGGTGGATGTGTGGCATTACTAGGAGGGATAAGGTCTGGAACCAGGTGGTAAGAGATAGACTACGGGTAGCTAGTTTTGCCAACAAGTTGAGAGAGACTAGGTTTAGGTGGTATGGGCATGTATGGAGAAGGCCCTCAGATGCTCCAGTATGAAGTTGTGAGGGAATAATACTTAGTGAATATAAGAGGAGGAGAGAGAGGCTTACAAGAACTGACGGGAAGTGATCAAGGAGGATCTGTCAGAGTTGGCCCTTCATGAAGTAGTCGCTAGAAATAGAAAAGTTTGGCGTGATCGAATTAGGGTAAAGGATTAACTGTCCAGTTACCCAAGATTAGTTCAACAATTACTAGGGGATACCGTGTGTTGGACCTCGAACCTTTCTTGAAAGTTAAGGCTATTAAATAAGAAATTGTTGGAGATTGTTCATGTATAGAGAAAAGAAAATTTTATGAAATTGAAAAGAAATAGAAAAGATAGTTTAGTTACAAGAAGGATTGTATGAGAAATTTGGGAGTTAAAAGCTGGAAAATGTAAGTTCATTGAGCATGCTTTGGTATTTTAGCCATAACTTGATCTCTAGTTATCCAAATGAGATGATTTTTGATCTGGATTAAATAGAGAGACAAGGCTACAAGTTGTGTGAGGAATTAACTTCTAATTCAGCCTCTAAGATTGTCAATTTTTGGATGGAATTAAAGTGCTGAAAAATGTGTTAGCATAATGACAGTCCGAGATGTTTAGACTATAAGTCTTGGTGTAGTGCACCAAATTTAATGATTTTGGTGGCATTATGAAATTAAGACAATGAGGAACATTTCTCTATAAGGAAGTTTTGGCCAATTCCTTCAAATTGATAATTAGAAATTTGTCCTAAAGTAGCATAAATTAAAATGAAAGTTCAGGGGCAAATTAGGAAGTCTACTTAGAGAGTTAAGTTGCAAGGCTAACATGGAGGGGCATAAGGGTATTTTAGCAATCATTTAACTGACATGGCACTAAAAGACATAAGAAGCTGTCGTTTTTAGGAGAGGGAAGCACGACCATAGGAGAAAAAACGAGAGAGAAAACAAAAGAAAGGAGAGAAGAGAGAAGAAGGAGAATCGGTGGAGAAAGAAGAAGAAGAAGAAGCAAAGCTAGGGCACGATTTTGATGGATTTCAAGAGGGGTTTTGAACTAGTTTCAAGAGGGAAAAGATGGAAGAGCTCAAGAGCTTTACTTTGAACCAAGAAGTTGTCGAAAATGGAGGAGGAAAGAGGTAAGGGCAAGTTTTGAGTTTTGAGATTTTGATGAGTTCTTGTTTTAGATACCTTAGAAATGTTATGGGTTTATGTTTCCTAAGCTTAATTTTGGAGATAGCATGGGTTAGATTGTTTAATTTTGGATTATTGTGAATTAGGGTTTATGCCCAATTTTTATGATTTGGGGATTTTAGAAGTTTT
>JAOSBP010000008.1:23941538-23949654 GCA_027563825.1 Erythroxylum mucronatum
TGTTAGGTGATTAATCCAATTCTCGTGGAAACAATATTTTGTGTACTACAATATACAATCAATATACTTGCAGTATTGCATACATTAAAACAAGAAAACAATTCTAAGTTGCATCCACCTTAGGAATTGTATGCCAATTATTAATATAACAATAAAATAATTTATACTTTAAATATTCACCGTTAAAATTGATTCTTATCTCTCCTTAATTGTAGTTAATTAGAGAAACAACAATCTAATTAAGTAACCCTAACCAGTGAATAGCCTTTGTTCAGATTCAATTGAATAGTTGCTTAAAGAAATAGAAAGATTAATAAAGAAAAATAACGTAAACATAAGTGGTTGCATTCAATTTAGTCGTTTATTCGCCCTAATATCTAAGAACTATAATACAAAAACTTATTACATTCTAGTTGATTTATATAATAAACTAATAGGCCTCTTAGAAATTGAGTGAAACAATTATTTATAAGAACATTCAATATTCAATGTATAAATTGAACAATAAAAACAAATATGACAATTTAATACATCATAAGTTGGTTGTTTCCTTAAACTAAGAGTAAAAGATTAGTCGTGCTGAGTGATGAAAAATAGAAAAAGCAAGACGACTAGCTCTAGTCTAAACCTTAAAAAATACTAATGAAAACTAAAGGGTGAGCATGGTTTATTTGAGAGAATAGTAATAAGAATTATAACAAATATAGTGAGAAATAAAAATTGATATGACTTCCATTCCTCGTTATAGCGAGGATATGAAGTATTGCCCCAAAAAAAAGAATATAAAAATATTATTCATCTAATCATAAAATATTACTAGCTGTCTTTTTTCATTCCTTACTTGCTCCTTTTTTCTCGTATCAACTAACCAAGCACCTCTGAAGGCTTTTAGACTGCTTATATGGAAAGTGCATCTTTCTTTTCGAAGTGGACAAAATTTGGTACACGGTCCCAAGCCATGTTTCTTGCTGCTTTTGTCTAAAGAGGGATACAAGCTTCCAATATGTCTTTGTCTCAATTCGTGTATCTTGTTATAACTTTTTTGACGAACAAAATATGAAATGCACCTGTCGTAAAGCAAATATCTTTTTGTAACTTTCCTCTGGCACTCGGGCTCCTCCCGTGAGTGTCAGTCCGTATCTTTATATCTACGCAATATGAAAGGAACATAGGCAAGCCGTACGATTATGTATAAGCCACGTCCATCCAAACAATTTGATTTCCTCATGTTTTTTTCTTATAAACTCGTACATTTCTCGGCAAAGCTCCAACTCCAAGACCACATCTTCTCAAATACATCAGGAGTTATGCCCATACCTTTGTTCATTCTTAATCATACTTACACAAGGTGACGAAGAAGTCAAACATATAGAGAAAAGGGAAACAAACAAGAGCATCCACAAGAACAATTTCTTTTGTAACAGTCCAATATCCACGAGATGATAAGCAACCTAAATAGATAATCAAAAAATAGCTGTTTGAAAGTTAGAAAACAACAAGAATCAGTTCTTACAGCAGCCACTGCTAATTCAAAATTCCTTTTAATATAGTTCACCGATTAGGTGTTAAGGGTACCCCGGAATACATCGAGGCATCTTGGCCAAGTTTCCCTTGAGAATGCCTCACATGTATAATAAGGGATTACTTCAATGAACCTCAACGGAGAAGACTAGATCTACTGTCAGTCTAAAATAGATTTAGAGACAACTTGAGCTTGTTCTGTCTCCATTTTGGAAGGCCATAGAACTCTTTTCTTGTCATCCTGAATTTCTCCTCGAACTCTTGGTCACTTAAGTATGCCTGAGAAGAGTCAAAAGTTAGTTGTTAAGTTCTGTCTTTACTGTTTACAATCCCTATATATCTGTCATAAGGCATGTGAATATATATAGAAAGAGAGAGAGAGACATTTAAGCTATTCTAACATCAAATCAAACTAGTAAAGGAAAACAAAAAGTGTAAAAGATAATGGCTAAGTATAAGTAACAAATGGCACCTAACATTTTTTTTCAACTGAGCATAGTTCAAAACTCTCCAATAGTCTATCAACACTATCCACCGTTTTTTAAACAAAGCTATACTTAGCAACATAGCAAGTAGTTTTTGCATAAAAACGTTCACCAAAATACTGAAAGAGAACAATTCCCCAGAATCCACAAGACAGGTACCTCTCTTTTCATGACATCTATGTTTTTAACGGGGTCCTTTGAGTCCATTCTCAATCGCTCGAATGGATAGATTAATGAGTTAACAGTTGCATCAGTGCTGTCATCTTGAAGCGAGCGTGCAAATTGGGAGCTTTCCCGCGCTGTTGGCAAACCTGAGATGACAGGTATTGATTTTCTGTAAAAAAAAATCCAATGGATACCAACTTTGACCAGTTACAAAGTAGACCAGACCTCTTCATGGGTTTTTCAAACCAACCATTCAATGGGTTGTTCCGAACCCAGCCTTTCCATACTTGTACCTTTTATTGCTTGGCAATATTGACTAAGCTCCAAGGAGGGCTGATAGTTAAATTTTTCCTAATTAGCCAATTCTTGTACAACCTATGATATGCTGATATAAAATTATGTAACCAATCTCCTGATCAACCATGCAATCTGATGTTCCAACACCAGCCTTTCCAGTCGTTGACCTTCTATTGCTTGGTATTAACCCATATACCAAGATACAAGGAGGCTGGACTATTTGATAATTAAATTCTCTTTCAATTAGACAATCTTTAACAACAATCTACTATATAGTAACATAAATTCCCATAGTCTACCTTCCAAATCTTGTTTCCTCTGTTATTCAATTTGAATTTTTGGCACCAAAATATTGAGCGAAAATCTTATCCTGTTTAGAAAAAACAAGTAAAAGAACTGTTTTTTTACCAGAAGAACCGTGATTAGGAGGCCCGGTAGACAGCGTCCTCAGAGTTGGAGTTGAACTGGAAAGTAGATGGTTCTGTGAAGAATTTGAGTTTGTACTCGGGACACTGGACATGGGAGAGATGCTGCTTCCACTCCCGTTTGAAACAACAGACGTACTTCTGAACCCATCTGGAGTAGATGACCTAGGGGATGTTTTCCATGAGTTTCTCACAGAAACCTGCAAAACACATCGCAGGATGCCTGGATGATCAATTTTATGTCACTACCAAGGACCGTATTTATCAAGATTCAAGTGTAAATTAACATTAACAACCAAAAAATTATTTCAAATGGCCAATGTCCAAGCCATTTTGTTCCATTTTATCTTACCTTAGGGCAATTACCTCATCAACTCAATCTAGTATTTGAGTTCAGATTTTACATTACTCTGGCCTAAACGCATAATTGCAGTGAAGAACTAAAAACTTCTAAGTACTGCCTAGGGGAGTCACTGACAAAAAACTAAAGAAAAAAACGAGACCTCTGTTCATTAATTAGTATAAAAGTGATTAAACCGAAAATAAAGCAAAAAGATGACGTCCTGCACCCTATGTCAATCAAGTGCTGAGAGCATATAATTCAAAGATATAGTGTTGGTGCAGATGATAATAAGGAGTACTATCCTTGGATGCTTTGACGGCCATACTGTAGCTTTGAGTGCTGTGATAAGGTAGTCAAGAAACTAATTCCCACAGGAAATCCAGCTAAAAAAGAAAAGTAATTAGAAGTCATGAATACTCACTTCCTGAAATTTTTTATTTCCTTTTAGAATAGCAAGCTTTCTTTCAAAAGAGTTGCCATGCATCTGCAAGATCAGTAATCATAAGTAAAATTATTGGCCACAGTTGCATCTTTTTTCTAACTAATAAAATGTGGAAAAAAAAGTTTCACTTCTAATTATGCAGTAATATCATTAGTACAATAGAATAGCCGTTGCACATAGAACCTTCATTCACTGTGCAGTCTAGTTATGTGAATTATATTAGGAGACATATTGAATCAATTCCTGATTCAGGAGCATATTTAGTTTGGATTTTAGTCCACTTACATTTGCCTTTGAGGAATCCCATTCAAAGAAATGAGTGAAAAATGGTGGCTCCTGTCCTTCCGTAACAACATAGATAGGAGTTGTACAAGAGAGAACCGGAAACTCTATTTGAAGAAATTTCTGCACTTGCAGGAAAATGACAAAAAGATGAATCAGGTGAGAGATTCACAAGAAGACACATTGTCATATTGAGTTGATAGATAAAGTTTGATTTTTTGTACTCATGTCAACCAAAGGACACCAAAGGATAAAAGACACAATCCTCCGATTCTTGTACTTATGTCAACCAAAGGATAAAAGACACAATCCTCCCCTATAATTTAATAGACCTTAAAAAAACTCCTCAGCCATTAAAATTCTCGAAACAATTGTTTTTAATTTTTAGTTTTTCAAAAAAAGACCTCTTGAACTTTAGTTAAAAAATAACTATGAAATACATGCAATATGATCATCAGATGTGAAATAATCAAATACTATTTACATGGCGATTCAACCTAACTCTTAACCTCGAACTAAACTAATTAAATTTAACTCAAACTAATAATTTATTATAATTATCTTACATTATTAATTTAAGTCAAAATTTGATTGATTCTGGTAGGGTTTAAAAACTGAGTTAGGTTATCATATTAGTAATATTTCATTAATTTACGTTTGATATTCATATTGCATATTTTTCATCAATATCTTTTAACTGAAGGTTTTTTAAAAAATCATGAAAAACTAAAAACTAGGATTTTTTTTGAGAATTTTAAAGATCAAGGGATTTTTCTAAGACTTTTTAAACTATAGGGAAGGTTTATATCTTTTACCCACCAACCAAAGTTCCATCATAATCATTCTATGAAGCAAGAACTAAAAGTAGCACATGACAGAAGCTTGATAACAACACGTTGATAACAACACGTGGTGGTAATCATATATTTAAGAAGCGATGAAACACATATACTTAAAGATTTCACATGCGTAATAACATAAAAATGACTTTTAAATCTTCCATATTATATCCTGCCAAAAGAAAAAAAGGAGGTGCTTTTTATGGTAAGAAGGGTATTTGTATAAACAAGTAACCTTATGTGTTTTATAAAAATGTCACCTGGCCAAGAATAAGGGCTTGCTGCTTAGACTTGATGTTTGAATGCTGTCCAATCCAGACATAAATCTCTTCATGGTTATCAAGAATCAATACATCTTCAGTGGTCAAGTCATCTTGTGTAAAGTTAAATATCTCTTTGACCTGAAAACATGTAACAGGCTCAAAGTTCTATTACATTAGGAGGGAGAAAGTGAGAAGCATCTAGTTGAACTTTTACAGATTCAGAACAAGCATGAACTATATATTAAGCCTTAGGATATGTACAATATCATACCTTGAAATCACCTAAAGTTGAGTTCAAACAAGCAGCAGTTTATACCTGACACAATTCAGAAACAAAGCATAGCCCATCATCTTTTGAGAGTGTAACTCTAAGAAAGGTTAGTTTGCTCACCATCACTAGACATAACTTGGAACAAACGTGGATCCTCAGTAAACCCTGTTATTTCTTTTTCCCTTGGATAGTCAGTCTTTCCACCAAGCGCATTCCAGAAAATATCAGGTTCACTTCCCTCCCTCACAGATATAGGTTGCCATGTTGGCTACAAATAAAATGAAGAGAAAATTACTTCTAAATTGGTTCCTTTTCACAAAAGAGTAGACAAACAAGTTCAAAACGAGAATCAATTTCCCCATAAGACAACACGTTGTAGGTGTAAAATGATATGGGTCCTATATCTGTTTACTTGTCCCTATTCAAAATTTGCACCAAATGGGATGGTGTTGAGGCAACACTGTTAGCATGTAACTAACACTTAAATGTAGTTGCCTGCCTATTAATCGCTCAACTCAATCACAAGTTTATTTCTTCTTGTTACATATACAAAGACGATGAAAACAAATAAAGAAAATCATGAAACAGGACAAAGACCTAAAGTTATTTGTCAAAGAAACTTTGTTTACTAGTTATTAAAGAGGGATACTTTTACTAATAAGGGACAGCCAAATAACAAATGTATAGCCCTACAATGTTGAAATAAGATGTCATAATTTCAAACAAATGGCCTGTAGTCGCAGGAAAGTTGTCCATGCAATCTGTGCCGACTGTCCCTTATTACTAAGTTTAATTTTTTCCCTATTGGTAATTAATAAACAAAATCTCCATCTATAATCATCGGTCCACATACCCTTTTCACAAATTTCTTTGTAAGACAAATTCATGTTAAGAGAACAAGGTTATATACATTTATTAATTCCAGCATCCTGTCAAGAAGGTCATGGTCTATTGAAGAAGATAGACTTCCCATCCAAGTGAAGGTGGATGCTCCAGTTCGCAGTATGTAACAATACGATGAGTTAAGGGAGGCCAACACCTGCACCAAGTTCAGTTTAAGGTCAAGTTTGTCCGCACTTCAAATGTCCTCCCAGCTTCACTATACAAGATCCCAAAAACATAAGCTCTCTTTAGAGAATCGGTCATAGTCAGTTATAATGAAAAAAATCAGAAACGCTCTTCTTTCAGTGTAATTACATATAGTGTCCTACTTGTAAGGAACTGTTCAATTACACAAAGCCTATTAGCAACAAACAAGCTAATAAATCACAACTTCATGCTTAGTAATCAATTCAAAAGAATATTCATGCAATAGAAACAGCAGCATATCCAACAAACAGCTTCATAATTGATTCCACAAGGAAAATTGTGAAAAAGAGTTTAACTGAAACAAAGGTGGAGTTAGAGGAGATGAAGTTAGCTCAATTAAGGGAAGTCAGCTGAGAACATAAGCAAGGATGATGTGCTGTCGTTTAAAGAAGATAGTATTACTAATAGCTGTGTCGTGTTGTCATTTAATGTAGTAGTAATTCAATATAGAGGCACAATTGTCATTTTCTAGTAGTTCTGTAAGCATGTGACAGCTAGTACGAATAAGAAGTCAGAAAAGTTTATTCTCATTAGAAGAGTTTTGCTGACTGGAAAAACAGAAACAAACTGATGTTAAAGTTCATCATGTAACCAACACCGAATTCATGTTTAATTCACCCACTGAAAGCCCCTGAACAAAATTGGTGCCAGTATTGGCCAAGACAGGAGCCAAACTCATATTTTAATTAGCTAGAGTGTTGTTATTTCAATCTATTATTTTCTTTTAGAACTCTAGTTTTAAAGTTTTATGCCCATATAGAGGCTTTCCTATGATTAATTGAGAGCTTATCATTATTATTGTTGAATCAAAAACTTTTGGAGGGATTTTCTTCATCCTTGTTTTTGGAAAAACCCCTGATTTAGGTTCCCTATTAACTATCAATCTCATTTATCTTGCTAGTAGCGATCAACTCTAAAATTTTATCACTTCCAATTCCGTTCTTTTTTCTGAGTGTAGCAATTCATATCTTTCTTTTGTGTATTTGTGCGTTCAATTTCTTAAATCAAACATGTTTCTAATAGAATAGTCCTAGGTCCTATCTTATTAATATCGAATTTTACTGGTCCCATTAACAAGGGTCGTATCAGAATTTGTGGGGATAGGGATAGTTATACTAATATGGCTAATATGAGTTAGGGGAAAAGTTGAGATTGTTAACTATGAAACACCCTAAACCATACAACCTACAGTGAGAAGGTTAAGGTAACAAAACATATATTGATTTCTTTCCTTTCGAAGGCATAAGGATGAAGTGTTGTGTCACGTGGTGCTCATGCAAGTGGGACACATTCTTTTGGGTTGTCCATGGCAATTTGATAACAATGTCATGCTTTACGGATATGAGAACAAATATTCCTTTTCTATGAGTGGCAACTTGATTATTATTGGTCCATTGTTACCTAAGCAGGTTTATAAAGTTCAACTTCAAATTTATAAGAGTGAGCAGGAGAGTTTAACGGGGAAAAAAATGAAGGAAAACACTTGGGTATAATTCAAGTCTTCTAAGGAAAGAAGAAATGAGGGATACGTACTTAGCCAAGCATCAAGTGTTGTTGATACGATACCTAGTCCTAATAGATTTAAGTTTACTTATTCAAGAAAAGGGTAGACGTGGAAGATAAGTATTAGATAGGGAATAGTTGTTTATTATTAATAAGTTTCAGTTGTGAAATAAGTGGGATACCCACTACCA
>JAOSBP010000008.1:23949754-23964643 GCA_027563825.1 Erythroxylum mucronatum
TATTTTTTAAATATAAAATTTTTATTTTATTATTAAATATATATAATTTATTATTAATAATATAAAATATTATTAATTATTTACTAATATTATTATATTAAATATTATTATATTCTATTTAATATATTAATATTATAATTTGTTCAGAGTTGGTATTAAGAAGAATTATTGAGGGTATATTAAGTAGTATGTATTTATTAGTTTGCGTTCAATCCTAAACCCTTCGAATCGGAGGTTTCTTATTTTCACTGTTTAGGATGGAATGGAACATAACATAAAACCCTCCGCTTCCATCCCATTTCATTCCATTCCATTATAAAACCCTTAAACAAACGATGGAAGTATGTTACGTTCCATCTCCTTCCATTCCTAACCTTTCAACCAAACAGAGCCTAAAGGAATATCTATGAGGATTTTAAAGTAAGCGTATAACTCAAGGGAGTTTGTTATGTGGGGTTTGAAATTGAAATACCCGAGATGGCATTCGATGATAAGGAAGATGGCGGTCATCACTGCTTCTCCCCAAAAGAGTATTGGCACGTTCATGGTGATCATTAAGGAGTGAACCACTTCCAGTAGGGGCTTGTTCTTCCTTTCAACAACTCCATTTTGTTGTGGGGTGTTTATACAAGAATTCAAATGTAGGATCCCCTTTTCACTTAGGAAAGAACCCAATTGTGCCTCAAAGTATTCTCTCCCATTGTCTGTCTTTAGTGCCTGAATCCGTGTTTGGAATTGTGTTTCTACCATCTTGTAGAAGTTTTGGAAGATCTACTGAACTTCTAATTTCTCCTTCGTCAGGAATAGCCATGTGATTCTGGTGTGGTTATCAATAAAGGTAACAAACTACCTGTGGCCAGTAACTTCCTTGATTCTGGATGGACCCCAAACATCACTATGTATCATGGAAAAAGGATGGGTTGGTTTATGAGCATGGAGAGGATAAGAATTTTGGGTGTGCTTCGCATACTAACAAATCTTGCAGTTTGGAAATTTTTTATTTTTATTAATAAGATTAGGAAAAAGTTTCCTCAAGTACAAGAAATTTGGATGACCTAGACTGTAATGCCACAACATTTCGACACTACACTTATTTTTAACAATGACAGACGCAGCAAATGAACTTTTCTGACTCCCTTCCCTGGAGGTGTCAGCCTGTAGGAGATATAGGCCTGCATATAATTCAGAACTACCAATCATCTTCTCTGAACCTAAAACCTGAAAAACATACAGATTAGGCAAGAATTTAACAACACAATTGAGATCCTTTGTGATTTGGCTGATGGAAAGTAGATTACAATTAGGCTTTGGCATAAATAAGACATTTTTCAAGATGATATCTTTGGTCAAACAAACAGATCCGGTACCATCAATTTTTGGTTAGGGTGCGCCATCTACAATTCTCACTGTATTATTACCATTACATGGAAAGTAGGTTTCAAAGACTATGGATCTCTTGTCATGTGATATAATGCTCCAGAGTCTATAATCCATGACTAAGAGTCAATTTTCTTAACATGGAAAGCCAAAGTATCATTACCTTGTTGTTGTGCTATAGAGGCAGTAGCTGTACTAGGTGCAATATTAACTGAAGACAAAATATTTTGCAACATTCTTGTAGGAGTTTTTGGAGTGTCTCTGTTTGATCTTTGTTGAAGGGGCTAGATTCATGCAGTGTCCCTTGTTCCAAGGTTGCTACGTGGCCTCTGGCCCCCTATCTTGAAAGGAATTGCCAATCAGTAGGCTTGCCATGGATCTTCCAGCAGGTCTCCTTGTATGCCCTGGTTTTTGGCAGTGATCGCACAATGGACGGGTGTGTTTCCTTTGCTAGACATGCAGAGCCATGTGACTAATTCCGCACTGTAAGAGCCAATCTCTCGCTAGTTTGATTGTTGTTTGCTACTCCTAACATAACTTTCCGCCTACTTTCTTCCCGTCAGGTTTCTGAGAAAACTTCTTGAATGCTTGGCAATAGCTTGGTGCTTGGAAATCTCCCCCTTACTTCATCCAAATCTTTCTTTAAACCCAACAAGAATTTGCAAATGCGTTCCTTCTCAAGTATACCTTTGTACCTTTTTGCATCATTTGGACAGTCCCATTCAGTCTCTTCCAGAATATCCAGTTGCTGCCAAAATTTGGTGATAGTGATGTAGTACTTTATTGTTGACATTTCTCCTTGTTTAAGATCTTAGAGAAAGCCCTTTCTTTCAAACACTACTGAGGTGTTGTCTTTGTTAGAGTAGGTTTCATAAACAGCTTGTTGGGATTTCAAGTGGGAGTCAGAATCCCACATTGGAAAGAGATGGAATTAGTGAGGGACATATAAATAAAAAAGACTCATAAACCTAATGACTTAAGGTTTTGGTTTGAAATATGATGTCAAGGCCCACAAGTATATTCCCCCATTAGGCCCATGATGTAAATCTCCGGCTTCCCAAACCCAACAAGTAGTATTAGAGCTAATGGTTCTGCAAGGGACAAATATAGAGGCGGTAGTCGGATCCCTTGGTTGCCTCCCCATGTGGAAGAGCAAGGAGACTCCTGGTGGGCCCAGACCAAAGGAGTAGAAGAGCTCTTAGTGACGCCATATACTCGAGCTGCTAAGAAAAAGACTTTCGATCAAGGAGGAGCCCAAGTCCAATGTAAAAGTTCACACTTGAGGGGGAGATTGTTAGGATTTCAAGTGTGAGTGAGAATCCCACATTGGAAAGAGATGGAATTAGTGAGGGACACATAAGTGGAAAGGATGCATAAAGCTAATGCTTTAAGGTTTTAAGTTGGAGTGTGGTGTCAAGGGCCAAGAGTATGTTCCCTCACTAGGTCCATGATGTAGATCTCCCGTAAAAGTGGGCACCCTAAACCCAACACAGCTTCCCAGATTTCTGCCGCTGTTTTGTAGTACATAAAATTCTTCCCAATTTCATTTGTCATCGAGTTTAATAGCCAGGACATTACCATGCTATTCTCCACTTTCCATACTCGATATGTTGGTTTATTCTCCTCCAGTGCCGTTGCTGCTCAGGTTAGATAATCTTCTTTGCCTTTCCCATACACAAATATCATCACTGATTGAAACCATTGGATGAAATTGTTTCCATTCAGTTTATGACTGTTATGGGAATGTTAGAATGTTCGGGTTGGCTAATCAGTTGGGTTGTAGAATTCTGAAGGTTTATAATGGTTTCAGATGGGCTCTCGGTGTTTCCAGCCATGGTGGCCCTGGGGTATTTTGTCATGAATTTGATTTGATTTGGGAAAGAAAATGGGTTCAGATAGAGTGCTCTGATACCATGAAGAATTTGGAATGCTTTCTGATTTATTCCATGACTTCTTAACTTACAATTACAACCAACAAAGGCATATGTATAGCCTAAATAAACAGCAGCCCTAATCATAGAACTAAAACAGATTACCTAAATTAAGGAAACAATCTTAACAACTGGTCATGAATCAATCACAACTTTTATTCTAATTTGACTAATTCCTTAAATTATGGACTTCTATAGATCTTGCTCATTCCTAAAAACATGGGATAGCAGCCCCACTAATCTTGCTCATATTTCCATAAAGGCATTGCTATCATCGTAATTGAGAACTTATCATTATTATTGTTGAATCAAAAATCTTTGACGGGATTTTATTCATCCTTGTCCTTAGAAAAAGCTTTAATTTAGGTTCTTGATTAACTATTTATCTTATCTAACTTCATAGTGGTGATCAACCCTAGAATGTTATCACTCTCAATTCCTTCTTTTTATAATGTGTGGTGATTATTTCTTGGATTAAACTTATTTCTGATAAAACGGTAATAAATCCTATCATATTAATATCGAATCCCATTAATGTTATTAGCGAGAGTCGTATCATTTCATAAGTGTCTTAAGAAAGAAATCAAGTACCCAATGAAGCAAGAATTGTTTTCTTAGTGTCATTTTAGTTCTATGAGAAATCTGAATAAGACAAATCATGGGGAATGAGATAACAATAAGCCTTTCATCCTGCTGAGGGGATTGAACCAGCTAATGGCTTGCTACCAAACCCTTTTAAAATTGGTGAGGGATTAAAGGTGAAATTAATGTTGGTAGTTGCAGGATTGCTAAGACAGCTAGTAGCAAATACTTGAATGAAAGAAGCAAGATCTTGTGCTTTTGGTGTGATAAAGAATTTGTACCAGGAATTCCCAAAAAGAAATTTGTACCTGAACACAAGTGCAAGGATAGACAATTTCATAGGTTTATTGTGGAGGAAGTGAATGAGAATGATGGGGCTGTGGAGTAAGTAATTGATAAAGGTGATTCAGGTCAACCTTCTATACTTTTACAAATAATGACTGGTGTGTTTAGTGAGAATTTCCAACAAATGAAGATAATGAGACACTTCAAGAATAGACCTTTGCAGATTTTAATTGACGGAGGGAGTAAAAACAACTTTGTGGGCGTGTGGAGCAAAAGAGGTTGTTTGGTGGAGAAAATAGAACAGTTGAGGGTAGTATGCAATTATTCTGTACGGTAAATGTTGGGATTTCTGTTGGAATATCGCTGGTCAACAGTTCTCAACTGATACATTGATTATAAAGATTGGTGGGAGTGGTGTGGTACATGGAGTTCAGTAGTTAGTTTCAATGAATGACGTGATGTTCAATTATTTCAAAGGTACTATATAATTACTGCTGAAGGGTCAAGTGATTCAGCTGCGAAGTAAAAAGGGAAAGGAGATGCAATCCATTACCAAAAAGAAGATTGTTATAATATTTGAAATTGCATGTAATAGAATATTTGAAATTAAAAAGAAAATAAGATTAAAACTTGACGCATTTCACCAAAGAAATTCAAGGTTAGGTAGAACCACAGCACGCCTTCTTTGAAGTATTAGCAAAGCAAACCATTCCTAGTAGGGCATGCTTCTTGTGACACTTAAAGATATCAGAGACATAGGCATGCTTCTTGTGACACTTAAAGATATCAGAGACAAAGGCATGCTTCTTGTGACACTTAAAGATATCAGAGACAAAGGCATGCTTCTTGTGACACTTAAAGAGACATCTCTGCTGCTTTCAAGGATAAGTGAAGCAGTCAATGACACAAATTTTGGTAGCAAAGGCTGACACAAATGACTTAATACAGTTATGTTGATAACAACACATCACCTTGAATGTGGCAAGCGATTGTCTTGGAAAACATCATCCAAAAGATATTATAACGACCTTATATCAAATTCAGGCCATGAACTTACATGATCAACTTGGATGGCTTGCATATTCTCTGAACTTGTCCCCTGGACCCGAAAAAGTGCCATCTTTTCTTCATTATAGGTTTCATCCACAATTCCTTTTTCTGAAATGTACTTCTTATATCCTTTGCTCAAACCTCCCTGATGGACAGTACAACACAAAGTTCTCATAATTTCAACAGGATATCCATGATATACCAAATGTAATTGAGTTTAGTAGGAAAGAAAAGTAGGAGAAAGACAAAAGCTCTTTCAAGAGAGACCTTGAAAATCATAGCTGTCTGGAAAATCAAGAAAAATAGTCGTGGCTCCTTATCCTGAATAACTTGAGCCTGAATGAAGAACATGTAAATTGAAGTCAGATTTATGTTTTGGTTAAATGATAAATTCAATTTGATGCAACCAAGAGCATAAGTAATTAGGTAATAACAAGCAAGGAATGCCATTTAAGATGAAAAGAAAAGCTAAAGATTAGGTAAAAACATGAAGCAGATGATTGTGGTAGTCTTATCGCATCATTTCAGATCAAACATTGAGTACAGCTGTAAAAGATTTTAGATGTAGCTAGCTAACGCCAAAAAGAAGATATCAATACTGCTGAGGTTGATTGTTGCTTTTGGTAATTCAACTTAACCATCTAATATCTTACAGGTAGAATGATTTCAAAGATACAGGTACAATTAAATATAAAAAGCATAATTTTACCACAACTGCATTCCCCTTGATTGATTCTGCCATAGCACTCATATGGGATATAGCACCAACTCTGTCCTCCTGCAAGCAGAAAAGTATAAACAATGAATTAGATAAGAGATGCACTATTTATATGTGTTCTCTTAATTTTCAAAAAGATGGAAAATGGTATAGTTCCCATCATTGAACTATATGGTGATGAAAAGTAACACTTTACTTAATTTCAGAACAAACAAAAGAGTATGTTTTATATTTCTAGACCAAAGGAAAAGAGGAAAGTAATATATGTATCAAGTTTAAATTTTGAATAAATTGTTTTCTTCACCATTACACTCTCATGACCCAACCATGCATAAAATAAATTGTCATCCCTTCCGTCTCCAGGGTATGTGTATTGAACAACATAGCAATCTCCAGTGAAAAGCTTTGTTTGATCGGCAACTGGAATAAGAGTGGCCTCATCACCATTAACCTGCCAAACCTGCATAGTGAGTTTACATCAATTGTAAATCTAGGATAATATCAGTTGGTATTCACAACTCTATGAAATCAGATGCTTTCTGTAAGAATATACTTTTAGTTTTCCTCGGCAATTTATATGTGGTTGAGAATCTTTTTCATCAGGAAGTTCCTTCACATCATAACCTTGTTGCTTAAACATTGCTGAAAATGGATAGAATTATCATCAGCAGACTCCAAAATAGTTTATTACAAGGCCACTAGTTTCTCATCGTTCTTTTCAGTTTGGTTTGAATAAGTAACAAACCTGCTACTTTCCCCCGACCTTCCTCATACAACTTGGTCTCCAGCACTTGTGGCCAACTCTCAAAGTAAGACCTAAAAGTGGAAGTTTCCAACCGTTCAGCCAGAAAAGTTAAATGGCTTGTAGTAGACCTGCCCTGCTCTCTCACAAAATTCTGCAAAAAAGTATTGGGTAGCCATCTTAGGAACAGCAGTCAAGAAATCTGTTAGGAAGCATTAAGATCATAAGTAAATTTAGCCTTCATGCATCTTTGCATGGATCCTATTCTTAATGCAGTTACCTTCTTGAAGGTCAATTTCAGGTTTGACAGTGGTAAAGTTATATTATTGTTTTCTAGAATATGTTGGTGTGTGTCCTTCCTAAAAGATTTTTGGCACCAGGCATTCAGTTCCCAAAGATTTCATATCAGTTTCTGTCAGTGGACATGCGACATGAGGCAAAAAGAAGAAGAAGAAGAAGAAGATTTCCTCACTTCAACTACTGAAATTGATGATTTTCGTTCACTAATTGAGGAATTTCCCCCCATCCACACGAAAATGTCAGATCCAGCATCCAACATATAGCACTTGTTTGACTCGAGAATTTCTCTGCCCAACACGTTACTTCCACATGGAACTAGTTTTCCCTGGGCTGTAATCCTGCCAACAAGAAAGCTGTTAGTCAACTAAAATATTTGTTGCCTAAACAGGATAGGTTGCATAATATTGACAGAATGCTATGCAGAATATTGTAAAACTAATTGAAAACAATTCTTTCCTTTCCTCATATACATACTTTAGTTGTACATACTAGGGATAACAAACAATATACAAACTTCTTTACTTATACTCACATGGTATTAGGCAGTTCTCATCATCACTTTGCCATATCAATAAGGTAAGTTGAGGTGATAGAAAACTGAAAAGTTGTACGCAAATAGGATGACTACGTGCACACATACAATCGCACACATTTCACATTCTATCAAAATTTAAACCGATGATCTTGGAGGGGAAAAGTTGCTGGGTGCAGAAAGATTGTTAACAAGCATTAAGAAAGTTTCGTATTTACATGCCATTACAAAGTCTTGGTAATTTCCAGAAGGACGATAAGTTATTGAAGATACTGATACAAAAGTAAAACTAAACTGACCAGAATAGGTGCACAGATGGATTTTCATGTTGTTTCTGAACGCTGGAACTCAAATCCCGTGGGATGGGAGCATAACCACCAAACATACTCCAGAATTCACCAACATCTGCATCACCAACCAATTTCCCATCCTCTGCAGCATCAAAACAATTGTTATGATGACATCCTTCTTACACGAGAAATGAAGAATTGAAGAGTGAGAAAAAGAGATCCTCACCTATTGTTGTCACCTCACAGTTGCCTCCATGTTTGTGCTCCTTGATATACTGAACAACCTCTAAAGCTTTAGCTCTTTCCTGTATGCTGGAGTTGCAGCCACTAAAGATAAAAATGTTTGATGCAGTATCAAGTATAAATACTTCATCATGGTTCAAAGATGACCGAGCAAAAGGCACCTGTCAACATGCACATCACCAAAAGGTATGCGTTGACTTACGTGTAATCGTAAACAACCATCATTCAGAAACTTCCAAATTACGAGATCTTACCTCTTTCACATAGACAGCATGGTCTCCCTTGCATGTATACAAGCTGACTTTATAAGCTTTACTATGCACATTTCCAGGCAGAGAAGAGTATACGCCTTCGATAGGTATAATACAAGGCTTGAAGTATGACAAGAACTTTTCTGTTTCTTGCCCCTGAACCTCCCTATACTGCACTGCACAGGACCCTAAAGCTGAATCCAATTCAAGAGCTTTATCTGATGCCAACACAGATTCCACCTGCATATACGGTAAAAGAGTCACCTTAGAAACTCCTATAGAAATGCATTCTATCAATCATAAAGTGTCTAGTAAGCCATCCGCAATTTCAACACTAATAAGACCTCTGCTCTCTTGACAATTTTCCATCTGTCTTATTGTAACGGGAACAAAATCAAATTACAATCTGTCAGAGAGGAATCTGATTCTCAATCCTACGCACCCTACACATTGAATATTCGGCTCTGTTGAATTATCATCAATTGAAACTTCAATTAAATTGGTAAAATCGTATTAAGTATTACTATTGAGCATGCATTAAGTTAATTGATATACAACAATTTAAAGCTGATATGTGTGAAATAGACAACATGGAATTGATATAGACCTTGTTCGCATACTTTCCCAGCCAATAATGCACATCATATCGAGGAGGGCCGCTTTTCGGGAAAATTGTCTGTCTCCAGAAATTAAAAACAATATATTAAATCCCAACAAAAATTATTTAAAAGATTACTTAACCCAGTTGGTGACATTTAACACGACAACATCTTTGTCCAACAACAACTTACTTTAAGAACTAAATACGCATTTCCCGCGTAGAACTTGCCGTGCATAGATTTCGGGACGCGAACCAATTGGAGATTCTCGACGCACCAAATCTCAACACCACTAAGCGTAGGAATATAAGATAAGGAGCCAAAAAAAAAAAACTCTGTTCTCTTTCTTTTTTTAATTAAAACATTAAAGAAAATGAAAAGACGAAGGATACGGTTTGGTCCCTGAACCATGAAAGGCCGAATCAACGTCGTTATAGAAGTGAGACATTTTAAGAAGCAAAGCCAGAACAATCAAGCTCCGTTAGTCGTAGCTGGAGTTGAGATCTGAAGAAATTTGCGGGTGAGATGGTGAAGTAACGTAGAGAATTGCAAAGCAGGAGTTCGGTCGTTAAAGTTAATTATGGAGAAGACGAAGAAGAAAGGGGAAGAAACTGCACCAAAGTGATGTTTGGGCGACAGAAATTAGAATTAAATTATTAACTTGAAATACATTTTCTTAACGTTGAAGGCAGCTAATCACGAGGGCCCACAATCCACCTCTTTTTGAGTTCCCGCTCATTACTTCTCACTTACCATCAGCGATGGAACTCGCTCGAATAGTCTTCTAAACTGCAATTACTTGATGAATCTTGCCTGCTGTGTAGTTGGGATTGAGTTTATAATTAAGGGAATACCGTATGTGCATAATCCGGCGTTCCACTGGAACAAACGAAAAAGAAGTCATAATTGAGACTGAATGATGAATAACTTTCTCGTGCTTTGTTGTTTTTGTTTCTTCCTCGTTGTCGTGAATCGCAACATCATTAGATCGTATCATAACATGAATAAGTTACAATAGGCGTTTATATTGTCCACCCCTCTCCAACCTTTTTGCTTTTTCCTTATTTCACGTATGAGATCTTATGTTAGGAGGTTTGGACATGACTTATCTTGCGTATAATAGAATCATTACAAAAAATTTTATTCGATGTTGTAGAGGTAAGATTATTCAAGGAAATATTTTCATATTTTAATCTATAAAACCGACTAATTCATACATAAGAAAAAAATATATAATGTATACTAATATTTTTACATTTTATTAATATTTAGTCTTAATAGATAATAAATAACAACAATTTATGAATAATATATTTATGTAATTTGAATCTCTTATGCATCTGAATATTTACATGATAAAGAAATACTTTAAATAATTATGTCATTAAACTATAATCAATTAATTAATTGGTCATAGGCATAAACCAATAATCCTCCACTTGCACTAAATTAATCGTTTTAAATATCTTAAAGCATATCTCTATATGATAATTCTGCTATTAGGCTATTATTGATACAATGGTTTAGTTAAAGAGTTTTACGAGATTCTCCGTAACGGGCACTTGCTTAAATCTCACACAATTCTTATAAATTATCATTATAATTGAGATAAATTGCTTAAATATATACTTGAATTCTTTATGAGACCTTAACTCCTTTCAACGAAAAGAACTATACCAAGTTCATTAAAGAACTTAATAATCCATTTATTTATTTAAAATAAATAAAAATGTATTATTGTCTAATTAGCAATTAATGATATATTAGAACATTTCCAATCTTAAAATAATATTTTTCTAAGTAAATTATACCTTAATTAGGATTTACTTCTAAAGTTAATAATTATATGACTTTAAACTTAAATATCAACTAATACATAGAATAATAATTATCTTTAATACTTCATAAGTATCAGATATCTCATACACTAAACACCTTTAGTATATTATCTACATATTTGAACTTAGAATAGGAAAACAAATTCTTATATATCTCTATGGATTTAATTCTCATTATCAAGTTGTTCTCTTTTTCATATCTAATGTGAATACAAAATTTAGATTCAACGTCATATAAAATCCAAGGCATGGCAATAAATAAATTGTTGAGTAAAAGTAGTTGATCCAACTTTATACAAATAATTTATATGTATTAGATCAAAAGGGACTTATGTTTAATATAAATGGTAAGAATACAAAGCTAGATAAGCTAGAGTATCCTTTATGCCATTTTGGTTAAATCAATATAATAAGATTAAAATTTTTCATAATAGGACATATGTATCATTTTAATTATGAATCATATTAAACTTATGGAATTTGTTGGGTTGAAAGATAACCAAATTGACCTTTAGGAAAAGGATTATGATGGTATTTATTAAATCTTATACATGTGTCATTTTAGATGTAATCACAATTCATAAAAAGATGATACTTGTATTTCATTAGATTAATGATGACTTTATATGATGTAGCCATATATATTAAATGAAATATTGATTTAAATTTTAAAAAAAGTTTAAATTATTTAAATCTAAGTATAAATTAAGCATAGAGAATGTTGAGTTTCTTCACAAGTAATTCTATAATAGTATGGATTTACGTATGAAGGAAAGTGCAATATGAGATATTGTAGGATATAATATTTATTTCTTCTATAGCCAAGTCTAATAGAATAACTTACCTTTAATAGTTATGATTAAATCTATTAGCAAGATTTCGTATTAGATATGAAATGTTAAGAGTCAAAGTTAATAATTTAACGATTTGATGCTTAGTTGAAGCATATATTATCCTTTAAGTTTAGAACTAAATTAGATGATAGAAAATTATGAGAGATTTAAAAGGTTAGGTATAATCTTTCAAACCTATTGAATGAATTGTTTATCTCAATAGGCACTTATAGGAGAGTGGTTTTCAAGATAAGTTGTAAGAGTAAGATGAAGTTTGAAAAGTTCAAATCTCATAACAATACCTCCAATTGGAACTGGTGTCATTGTTGATATAGTTGATGTGTAGTTGAAAGGCTTAGATGCATTGAAAGATTCACTTTCCTGATGAATTCATTTCATCAAGGAGTTTGCTTCGAGGATGACTATTGATTTATCATGTCTATAAGAAAGTTAATAAGAGTATAGTTATCCTCTTTATTGGGAGTATACATAGACACATTGCTCATAGAGAATAGTATTCATATTTTCAATTGTTAAAAATGTAATTGTCCAAGAACAATACCAAATACTAATAAGCATGAATTAGAAACATATATAATCTCTATCATATTTCACATAGGCAAGAAAATTTATGCAATAATTCTTTTCTAATGATAACTATTATCATTCTATATCAAATGCCTTCAAATGTGGTCCATGTTTACACTTTTAGTATGCTAAATTGAGTGAAACAATTTTCATCAAGGTACTATACCTTTCAATTCTACTTAATGTAACCTCTTGCAACGTATTGTCATGGTGTTGACATACACATTACACGATGTTGTTGACATTTATAAGATATTAGTCAACTCAAAATGTTATCACATTTCAATCATATATATGACATTAACATATCTCTAAAACTTTGCCATTAAATCTTTAATAGGGATTAATAACAAAATTGCATAATGATATACAATTTTCTATCTAATCTTGAGAACTCTTGTCTAACCTAAATTACTTCCAAGAAATTTGGTTCACTAATAACTTAGTATTAACTATACTAGACAAAGATAATTTTTACTGTGAACAAAATATAAATGTAAGAAAAGCAAGCAATTGATTATATGTCATGATAACCAAATAAGATCAAGATTTCAATCATTTGTTTGGTTAATCCCATTATTTTAGTTAATATAATAGCCCTCGTTACAATTCCAAAAGATTAACATAATCTCTCTAGCGGGTTAGGATCCCATTTAAATTAATTTAATTGACCTTAAGACATTTAACAAGCTAATTAAACTTAAATTAGGTAGGTAACATCCTTATCGATCACATCTCTTGTAACATCTAGATTTGTTATGTAATAACTCTTACCAAAACATATCTTATATATTATTGTTAACCCTGACTATAAATTTATATGATCATAATTCACTCATTCAAATCAAACAAATTTAGTTACGTTTGACCTATTAATTTGAAATAAAATATAATCTGATTAAAAAGGCCTTGAGTTAATCAAGCTTACAATAAAAATAATTATAGTTTTATGCTTAAATCATGGAAGACAGCAATCATGTTCTCAATGTGTACTTCATATTCTAGCAAGGGGTTTAATTTTAAATAGTCTCATAGAATAGCATACATAAAAAACATATAATTTAACATACAGCCAATCAATATATATATATGTATATATATATTAAACATATAAACAATTCATGCAACTTATGCACATATGATCCAATCATATGCATAAAACATAAAACTTATTTTTATTCTATTTATTGGTCTTTCATAATCTAAAATAATATTTCCAACTCTTTGGATAATTAAATTAGATTAAATCCATTGATTCATAAATAGATTAAATTCCTGTTCAAACTAGAAATTTAATTTGGTTTGAAAATAATTTTCAAATATAATTGAAAACTATTTCCAGTCTTGAATATTTTAAATAAATTTTAATTGAAAATAATTTTCAATAAATTATACTTCTTACCTAATATAATTTTAAAAACTCCTTTTTCAAAAATTTTTAAGTAAGACATTGTAGTTAGATTAGAAGACTATTTCTAATCGAAATAGAAATTATTGTTCTTAATTAGAAATAAATTTTCTTAAATTAAAAAATTATTTTCTAATATTAAATTAAAAACTTTCAAAATTAAATAAAATAGTTTAAAATTTAATTAAGTAAGTCATTTGTATTATCTATTTAGGAACTAATTCTTAATTAATTAGAAATTTTTTTCTTAATAAATTAGAAAATTGTTTTCAAAAATATTAAAGAAAGCTTATTTTCTTAATTAATAAATTAAAATACCTTTTCAAATTTAATCAATAAAATAGTTTTCTAATAAATCAAGAAATTTATCACTCATAAATAAAGAAATAATGTCTAAATAAATAGAATAAATGAATAACGATTCTTTAAAATAATAAATTTATTTATCTTAATAATTTTAAATTAAAAAACTTTTCTTAGTTACTAAGAAACAATTTCCTTAATTTTAAAGGAGTCTAGTTAACTAATAATTTTAATATAATTTTAAAAATATTAATTAGGAATCAATTTAACTATTATTCTTAATCTAATTAAGAAAAAATAATTAATTTAATATTAAAAATAAAGACCTAATTTTAATTAATATAATCTCATTATATTAATTTATCTAACATAATCTAATTATGAAAGATAATTCTTTTAAACCTATTCCTGATTCTAATTATTGATTTGAAAACTAATTTAATTGTCTAATTCGAGTCTTTGAAAAATTAAACTAAGTTATAAAATATTCTTATTAAAATTAATTGCTTTTGAAAACAATCTTCAACAATTAGAAGACACTTTTCTATATTTATTAGGAATTTAAACCCATTTAATATCCGCTAATTAATTTAATTAAAGGAAGCTTTAAAACACATAAGAGACAAAGATAAGATTGAGTGGGAACATAGAGCATGTAATTGATGTGTACTCTCATTATTAGCAACACCAAGTTACAATCCCGCGGAGGTACGGGGTCTAGGGTGTTGGATCCGGGGGAAACAGGTCCAGCCATAAGCTCCCGCAATCCAGGGTCCAGGAGAAACAGGCCCAGCCATAGCCCCCCTTTTTATGTTGGATCCGGGAAAAATAGGCCCAGCCATAAGCCCCCGCAATCTAGGGTCCAGGGGAAACAGGCCCAGCCATAACCCCCTGCAACCCCCATAAATTAGTATTGTCCTCTTTGGTTAAGGGTGAGGCCACGACTCGAACCCATGACCTCAAGGTTTTGTTGTTTCTTATGAACACGCCTATCATCATTGAGCTAGAGGCGTGTTCAT
>JAOSBP010000008.1:24013406-24026072 GCA_027563825.1 Erythroxylum mucronatum
CTGAGATATAAAATGTTACTCTATTAACCTTATGTTTTCAATTTTGCTGCAAAAAAAACCCTTAGCCATGTGTTGTTAAGGGGCTGTGAGTTAATAAAATTTCAACTCAGGGTTTGTTTTGCTAATTTTTATATGTCAGGATTTTTTTAGCAACTTTTGAATAACACAGGGTTATTAAGGCAATAAATTCTTATCCATTAGGGGTATCTTTTGAAGCAAATGTTATCAATGACAAATACCTTCAGAAATTTTTCTATCATTGTTTCATTTTAAAGTGTAAGATTGTTGTTATTAGTGTGGCTAATACCAAAGCTTGCCACTCATGGTGACTAAAAATCCTTTAGAGTTTAGTCCCTTAACATGATTCTACACTTGTTAAACGTATTCCAACACTACTAATGTATTCTTAATTCCTATAAAATTTCCTCACTTTTATTTGTTTATAGGCTTTGGAATCTTAGATGCTAAAAACAAAGAAGAATATCAACCTTCTTCTTAGAAAGAAGTAGCTCCTAATTCTTTTGTAAAAAGAAAACTTAAAGGAAAGTCGCCAAAAAAATCTAGTTTCAAAAAAGCTAAACTCTAGCTCCAAGAGTTTTTGTAAGGAAGCCTACTAGCCCCTCCTACAAATTGCTTAAAGAATCTGTAACTGCTATACCTTTTATTAAATACATTAGAAGGGAATTCTTTTACTATTGTAAAGGTTGTTGAAGAAGTCAAAGACGGTTTAAAATGTTCTTTTATTACTTTTAACTTTATTTTCATTTTGAATTCCTAGTATTTTAGCTCTTTTTTGTAGATGACATAACATCAGACCTCCTTGCTCCCTCTTTTCCTTTGTAACTAGAATCTATAAAGATCAAGACTTCTCCTGAGCTAAAAGACATTAAGATTTCTTCACTGGACGTGAGAAAAAAATTCCTTCATCCTATATGTTGACATACTAGCCTATTAATGAATTCCTTTGTAATTTGCAGATAAAGGATGTTTGGTTTACGACGACAACCTCAGAAAAGGTCTTCGATCTAAGCTTATTAGATCTTTCTTCTGACCTTCCTTCCAGCATTGCAATAATGTTCAACTCTAAAAAACTATTGAGAGTTAAAGAGTTTTTGAGATTGACCATATAGTGGAAGTTGCAATTTCTGACTGTAATTCAACGTAGTTCTTTTCTAAACATATTGTCATATGTTGACTCTCTAACTCAGTCATCTGTTGTTGGGGGACTTCTAAGAAATACTGAGAAAGTCTTTGCTTCCTTTCAAAAATCTTGCCACAATCAAGTTATGTACTAAAGAAAGTTAAGTCTCTCATAACTACGTAGAATGGACTACGATGTGGAAGAAACTAAAGGTAAGAATCTTCTGACTAAAATTTAAGAGCTAAAAAACAAATCTAATTCCTTAGAAAATAAAGTTATTGCATATAGATGAGCTATCAAGCTGATTAGAGAAAAACAAGAAGCTCTCAAACAAGATGGGGAAGTTGTTGGTGCTACAAAAAGATAAAGTTAGTTTTTGAAAGTAGTAGGTACAATAAGCTAAGGAGGACCAGGTGTCATGTATTAATCAATGGGGTAAAATTCGATCCTTTGGCTTAGACTAGTTATGAACTTCTCTGTTTTTCTAACTTTTGCTATTTTCAAATGGGACTTTGAACTTTTATTTATAAATGTTAATGTGAAGTTATTTTATTTCAAGAATTTGCTATCATTCCTTGATCCTCATGCTTTTAAAAAAAGTAGGTATATAAGGTTTTAAATAATTTCCATTAGTAAATTGCCTATGAATTTCACCTATTAAATTAGATAACCAATATACATTACCACTTAAAACTCCATAAATTCTAAATGGTCCTTCCCAATTTTGGGATCATTTACCTTATTCTATGTCTTGTATCCTAGGGGGTAGGATTAGTTTGCACCCTAGTTCCCCTTTTTGGAATTCTTGCTTGTGAATTCTTTTATCATAGAATTTTGCCACCTTTCTTTTTTAAATAATCATATTATTTAAAGCTTGAAGTCATAATTCATCTAAATCATCTAACTACAATACCATTGCTTCTGAATAGTCAAAATCCTAAAGAGTTTTGTTTAGTTACTCTTAAGGATGGAACCACTACTTCTATAGGAAAAAGCACATCATGTCCATATGTTAAGGTGGATGTGCTAATTCCTTTGGCAGTGTGCTTAAAAGTACAATACGTCCACAAGGTTTTAGATGGAATTTTATGCCATTATCTTGGAATATCTTTTAACATTTTCTCTATAATCTTGATAATTATTTTGTTATATGCTTCACCTTGACCATTAGCCTAAGCATAATAAGGATTCTAATTTAAAACTTTTATCTTGTAATGTTTTGCAAAATCTTTAACTGTCTAGCCTATATACATAGTCCCTTGGCCACTTATGATTGATTGAGGAATTCCAAAATGATGAATAATTTGTTCTTTCATAAATTTAATTATATTTTTTTATCAAATTTCTTCAAAAGTTGCATCACTACTCATTTAGCAAAGTAGTTTGCAGCCAATAAAATAATACGATGGCCTTTTAAGGATGGTGGATGTATCTTCCTATTGAGACCAATGTCTCATCCTTTAAATCACTATAGTTTTATATAATTTAACTCGAATCAAGGAATTCTCTAAATTATTCAATACTTTTAGCACTGTTAATAGCCTCTAGCATATGAAATGTAATCTTTCAAAATGGTTAGCCAATAATATCCATGATGACGTTTAAGCCACCACATTTTTATTGCAAATTGATTGCTTCACATACCCTTAAATGAACTTATTGCATTATTGTTAATACCTTGGGCATGCCAAAACATCTCAAATGAAGTACATCATTTCCTTGATGAAACAAAATTCCTTTAACGAATTTAAAATAAATTTCTTGTTGCTTAAGTTTGAACAACACTTTCTCACTATGGCTTTCTAAGGAGTCTTTAATTTCCAAACTCCAATCGTAGGTGAATTCTTTATCAATGTTAAAGACATTCCATGAAATTCCTTTATTATAAATAGATGGGTAAGACCTTTACTGTACAATAATAGACTTATAGACTAATTCTTTGCGCATGTTGATTTCAGATGCTATTTGTGAAAGTTCATTTGCCTCATAATTTTTACCTTGTGGAATATGTTGAAATTCTATATTATCAAAGAATTATAGTAATTGGAAAACAATAGTGTAATAAGGTGATATGGGTGTTAACAACAATTGCATGCAAGAATTAGAATGGATCAAAATTTGACCTAATAAGGCTTGGTAGCTAACATGGGTATTAATAACAAAGAATGCAATTAGCAAAGTCTTCCTTCCTACTGCAATATTTATTGGGAGAATTCCTCATGTCCTAGTAGTTTCCCCATTGAATGTAAATAAGTATACTTCGATTAAGATCGAGTCATTATCATCTTTTCCTAAAGCTATCATCATTTGAGTTAGCATGATGTTTATTGCTAATATCCATCAAAACTCTTAAACTTGGTCTTTGATTGGCCTTAATGTATAAAGGTCTTATATTGTAACCGTTCTCATACTAAGGGGGTAGAACCCTAGATTTGTGTAATTAAGAAAAGAGCAATGAGAGATTTGAAAAATGCATTTTCATGCTCATGCATAATGCTAGCATTCATGTTGGCCCCCGAATTTTTTTAGTAGTTAAGCATGATTTAAATAATTTTGGGGTTTTAAAAGATTAATTATTTTGGAGTTAATTAATTATGTAAAAGTTAGTAGGATTTATTTCATGAGTTAATAGAATTAAAGTGTTAAGGTTATAAAAATATTCAAGGGTATTTTTGGCAAGACATTTAAGCATAAAAAACATAAGGCTAACAAGGAAGGGCAAAATGGACTTTGCACACTCATTAAGGGTAGAAATGGAAGAAAGAAATGTAGTCTTGCATTTAAGAGAAGGAAAAACATGAATTGGGAGAGAAGAAGATAAATAAGAAAGAAAGAGAAGAGTATTTCAATGGTTTGAGAGAAAACAAGAGAGTTGAGCTAGGGTTTCAATTTTCTTAGACTTTAAGAGAGATTTTGAGGTTGTTCAAGAAGAGAAAAAGGTAGAGGAAGAGAAGAGATTTCATTAGAGCCAAGAAATTCTTCATTTGGTGAAGATTCAAGGTAAGATCATTTTGAATCTGCTAGATTTTTGGAAGGATTTTAGTTTATGAAGTTTAGAAAATGCATGGGTTTAAGTATTCTAGAATCAATTTTAGTGATTTTGTATTGTGGGATTTTCAATTGGATTCCTATTAAATGAGTTTTGCCATTGATGAAGGAAATCAAGAAAGGAAAGAGGAGCAAGAGGAGAGGCATTTTGAGCAAGTCTTTAAGCAAGGAATTCAATGTAGGTACATGTTTATAACAGAGTAAATAAGCCACAAATATTTTCTTTGAATCAAGGAAGTGTAATGATTTCAATTGCATCATCAGTGTTGCATTTATTGCTTTTGAATTATTTGAGAAATTGCAATATGTTGTTATATGAATTGCGTGATGATTTATGAAAAACTTTGAAAGTGATTTTTTGAAAAGATAACATGTTTATGAAATCATGTTTTCGAAATATCTCATGTTTATGAAAAATCAAGTTTCGGAAAAGTGCCATTTTAGGCAATATGTTTACAAGATGTGAAATGTATGATTATGTGGGTTTGTGGTGATCTCCTAAGTTAAGTCAAGTGCACTTTGACTAAAGGCTTCTCCCGCCTACCCGTTAGTGGCTTGGAGCTCCTTCATGGACTCCCTTAAGTTCACGGCTACGCAAAACTATTATGTGAGATTGCGTTAGTACGTTCTATTCACGACTACACAAGACCCTTATGAAAAATGTGTAGTACGTTCTGTTTTGAATCCACCCAAACAATTCTGATGTGCTTATGTTCCTATGATATGTCAACAAGTTTGATGCATACATGATTTGAAATTTGTGAATTTTTGGTTAAGAATTTGAGAACGACACGTTTTATGAATTCAATTTGAACTTTGTATTGACAAATGAACATTTCAAAGGTTTTGCTTATTTTTTCGTTATAAATTGTTACCCACGAGCTTTCAAGCTCACCCCCCTTTTCATCCCATCTTTAGGTGAAGAAAACAAGATCGAGTAACCAAGAGTCGAGGCATCATTCTACTTCTGCAATGTTTTTGTAAATTAAGTTAGATTTTGTAAAAGCAAGGATTTAGTCACATTTTGAGAATTATTGAGTTTGGTATCTTTTGTATTTTGGATTTTGATGCCGATGATGTAATGTGGCTTGGAATGCCATTACAGTTTTGCAAACTCTTATTTTTGTTGTTAATGAAATATGAATTATGTATGGATGATGATGATGATTTTGATCATGAATTGTTGATAAATATATATATATATATATATGTGTGTGTGTGTGTGTGTGTGTGTGTGTGTGTGTGTGTGTGTGTGAGATGTTATGGAAAAGAAAATAGGATTTATGAATGATGAGATGTAGTTGAATAGATAAGAATGATGTTACATTAAAGGAAGTCAATTTGGAAAAAAAATTCAAGTTCTTCATAAGGGAAAAATTCATATTCTTATTTCAGGGAAAAATCTGAATCAATCTAGGCTGAATGAGGCAAAGTTGTCTTCTAAAAAGTTGTAGCTTATCTTTTTAGCTTTCCAACGGTATATAGTATGAAATTTTTGGACATAGGAGTTAAGAGTTCTGATCATTATAAGTGGAGATACTTTAGAGAGTGTAGTTTGTGATTTAGAACTTTGGGTGATGTGAGAAAGACCCCTAGAATCCCATCGTCTGGTTTAGGTTTGATTGAGTCATCATTTGGTTCAGGTTTGACTGAACCATAGTCTGATGCATCATTGACCAAGCCATCGTCTAATGCATCATTAACTGAATCCTTCGTCTGATGCATCATTGACTAAGCCATTGTCTGATGCATCATTAACTAAATCCTTCGTCTGATGCATCATTAAGTTAGCCATCGTCTGATGCATCATTGACTGAACCCTTTGTCTAATCCAATTGTGATAAGCCCTTCGTTTGATCCCATTTTTATAAGCACTTTGTCTGATCCCATTATGATAAGCCTATCATTTGATCCAATTGTGATAAGCTCATTGTCTGATCCAATTGTGATAAGCCCATCGTCTGATTCCCTTTCGACCAAGCCATCGCCTGATTTTCTTTTGACCAAGCCATCGTTTGATTCCCTTTTGACTAAGCCATCGTCTGATTCCCTTTTGACCAAGCCATCATATGATTCATGTTTAACTAAGCTATCGTCTGATTCATGTTTGACCAAGCCTTCGTTTGATTCACCTTGGACCAAGCCATCGTCTGATTCATATTTGACCAAGCCTTCGTCTGATTCACCTTGGACCAAGCCTACGTCTAATTCATGTTTGACCAAGCCTTCGTCTGATTCACCTTGGACCAAGCCTACGTCTAATTCATGTCTGACCAAGCCTTCATTTGATTCATGTTTGACCAAACCTTCGTATGAATCATGCTTGATTTTTTTGGCAGTAACTTCTTTGTCTAACCTCCAAACAAAGTGATTCTTAAACCAATAGTTTCCTAAAAAATTTCTCTATCTCTCTATAGAATTTGATAGCATTTGGTGGGGATTCAAAAAAGATTGATTGAATCACAGTAAGGGTATCAATTGGAAGAGTATGAATTGGATATTTTACTGAACATACTTTGGTATTTTGATGATATCTTGATCTGTAGAGCTCCAAATGAGTTGGTTTTTTTCCAAAATAAACTAGAGACATAGGGATACCAATTTTCTAAAGAAATAGAGTTTTAATTCAGTCTCTAAGATTTTTAATTTCTAGATGGAAGTTGAGTATAGTGTACCATTTTAGTTTAATAACAGTTCGAAAATGTTTAGCGTATAACTTTTAGATTTCTGGACCAAATTAAATGAATTTGGTGTCATTAGAAACTTAAGACTATGGAGAACAAGTTTCTAGAAGAAAGTGTTGCCAAATTACTTCATTTTTAGGGTTAGAAAGAATATGGAAAGTTGACCCGAAATGATATTTCTGAAAAAAAATCTGAATGTGACCAAGGGAGAAAGAAATTGTGATTATAATGGTTTTATTGAGACATAAACCCTAAGTATAAATGATACTTAAATGAGTTTGATATTAGATTGAGTAAGTGATTTGAATAATGGAAAAAAACTTGGGAATGTCATTGAGCATGCTTCCGGGGTCTATGACATCCGAGTTGGGCTTAAGAAACAGGGCGCAACAGTTGTGGTATCAGAACATGAAGATGAATCGATGATGGTTAATGAGGGTTCATTGAAAAATTACCCTGCATGGTAACAAGCACACGTTTTTATGACATCAGAGTTGGGCTCCGGAATTGGGATCTAACATAACCTCTCTATATAACTTTCATGTTGGGCTTCCCATCATAGGCCCGATATGGGTCTGGTTCATACTAATCAAGGTTCATTTTCCTTCTGAACTTTGACCCATTAACCTATATCATTTATTGGGTCACTTTATTATCTTATCCATATCCAATTATGTAACTTAATCATTAAGTTATTGATGCAATTAATTGTTGTTCATCGTTATAGGAAAATATCTAACATTCTCCTCCTTGAACAATAATCAATTATGGTATTGACTCAAGTTAAAAAACCAGTTCAAAAATATGGTTAAGCTACGTTATTGTAGTGGTCGACTATGTTTAAAAATCAATTGATCTAGAGAGAATGAAAATCCGTCATTCTGTACCGTAAGGCTTTCGATACCAAAAAATATCAAATATATGTGTCATGTGTGACACAGATCCATATCGCGCATATCTAATACCTCACTAACATCAATGAGAAAATGGAGTATGACAAACTTGAATGATACCTGTATGATATGATATGTATATTCTTTCCATTTGTAAGTCTCAACTTTTCTAAACATTATGCTAAACTGCATATATGAAACTGCACTAGAGAAATCTTATTTTCTCTCACCGAACGTTAAACTGTATTAGAGAAAACCTTTATATCCTCTCACTAAATGCTAAACTGCATTAGAGAACACCTTTATAGGATTAAACACTTATATCCTCCTATGTCATGTTAAAATCCATGGATATACTTATTAAACTATATATGTTCTAATGATATGGGCTCAAGGTCAATCTGTATATATGCCCAATGACCTTTAAAATGCTTAAGATCGATATAAACCTTAAGACTTTCACATATATTATGATAATGTATAATAACAAGTATTACTGAGGGTAAAAAGATGATCATCTTTATTAATAATAACATACTATCATAATACATCAAAATGTATAAACATACAAGGAACAAATATAATGATCTCTAATTAACAGTGTCTAAGGATTTCAATACACTCATACTTTATACAAGTCTTTCAAACACAAGTAGGCAAAGTCCTTTAGTTAAAGGATCAACTAACATCTCCTCAGTTGTCAAATGCTCTACCTCAATTTCACCTTTCTGTATCAACTCTTTTATTATCAAATATTTGACCTCAAAATGCTTAGATCATGTGATATTCTTATTGTTGTTACTAGACAACACAACAGTAAGATTATCACAATACAACCAAATGGGTCTAGCCACTGAATCAACCACATATAACTCATAATCAAGTTTATGAGCTAAACCACCTGTGAAGCAGCCCCATAACATGCTATAAACTCTGCATGCATTGTTGAAGAGGTCACTAGTGTCTTCTTAACACTCTTCCATGATACTGCACCATCTACTAACATGAAAATGTAACCTAAATTAGACTTTCTATTATCCGGATACATAGCAAAATTAGAATTTATATACCCTAAGAGGTCTAGATTGTTGACCCTTTTGTATTTCAACATATAATCCTTAGTCCCTTTAAGTATCTCAAAACTCGTTTAACTGTATTCCAGTGGTCTATCCTTGGGTTAGCTAGATATCTACCCAGCAGTCCAACAGTAAATACAATGTCTGACCTAGTGAACACCTGAGCATCCATTAGGCTACTAACCGCACTAGAATAAGAAACATTCTTCATAACTTCTCTCTTTACATCATTCTTCGGACACTATGCCAAAGATAATCTCTCACTATGAGAGATTAGTACTACAACAGGTTTATAGTCATCCATATTAAACCTTTGTAACACATGCTTAATGTATGCACTCTGTGAGAGGCCTAATGAGTGTCATGATCTATCTCGGTGACTCTGAATACCTAAGACAAAAGATGCTTCACTAAGATCCTTCATATCAAAATGCTTGGCTAAAAGTTGCTTAACCTTATGCAATATGGTTAAGTCATTTGATTCAACCAATTTATCATCCACATACAACAATAGGAAGATAAATTTGCTCCCCCTAACCTTGTAGTATAAGAATCTTTTAACATTGTTCTTCACGAAGACAAAAGAGGTTAAAACCTCATCAAACTTTAGGTACCACTGTCTGGAAGTCTGTTTTAAACTGTAAATCAATTTTTTCAATTTTGCAAACCTTATCAGTCTCTTCTTGAACCTGAAATCCTTTAGGTTGATCTATATAGACCTCTTCACAAAGGTCACATTTAGGAAAGCAGTTTTAACATCTATTTGATATGGCTCCATATCATAATGAGTTACTATTGCCATAATCACCTTAAATGCATCCTTAGAAGATACGGGAGAGAAGGTAACATTAAAGTCAACCCCTTCTTTTTGAGTGACCCATCTGGCAACCAATTGAGCCTTAAACTGGTTAGCTTTACCCTGAGTTTCCTTTTTGGTCTTAAATAGTCATTTACAACTAACGGGTCTGCAATGTTGAGGCCAATCAACTAGCTCTCATACCTTGTTATGTTTCATGGATTGCATCTTGTCCTTCATTGCATTCCAACACAAATTTGCATAAGGTTCAAAAATAACTTTTGTAAAAGTAACTGGATCTATAAAATGTCCAATATCATAGTCTTGTTCAATCAAATAGATTATGTAATTAGATGGGATAGCAGATCGTCTCACTTTAGTGGATCTTCGCAACTGTACTGGGTTTTGTACTCTCAAGAACCTCTATTTGTACAAGTATGAGTTCCTATTCTTGTACAGGTACAGTACTAAGACCTTGATCCACTGGACCTGACTGTATGAGTAACGAATACAAAATAATTGTAGTATCTTTCCTACTATCATTTGAAGGGTGAGAGGGTCTACCGTCATCATAGACATCGTCATCATAGAAAATAATTGTAGTATCTTTCTTAGTTGTTTGTGATTCAACTATTCTAACCCACCTTCTCTACAGTAAAATCTGTAGCCCTTAGAGTGGTTGGATATCCAACTAAGTAGCAACGAGTATAAAGCGTTCAATTTGCTTTCATAAGGATTATACAAGCGTATCTCAGCTAGGCAGCCCCATACACGAATATGTGAAAGGCTAGGCTTCCACCCTTTCTAGATCTCAAAAGACGTCTTCGACATTGACTTGCTTGGGACTCTATTCAGTATATACAATGTCGTCTTGATGGTTTCATGCTAAAGATAATCAGGTAGGTTAGTCTTGCTCTGCATTGACCTCATCATGTCCTTTAGGGAGCGATTATGCCTTTTGGCTACACCATTTTTCTCAACTGGCATACCAAATTGAGTCACTATTCCACAAGATTCCACTTACCTGACAATTAGATCTTTTCTTGTCTTGAAACATCATGTTGCCATAATACTCTCCTCTACAGTCAGATCTGACAATCTTGATGGATTTTCCTAGTTGGTTCTCCACTTTAGCCTTGAAGATCTTGAATTTATCCAGAACTTCAAACTTTTCCTTAAGCAAGAACACATAATTGTAATGGGAATAATCATCAATAAACGTCAAAAAATATCTAGCATTGTACAACGTAGCTATAAAGGGTCTGCTGATATTCGTATGTATGAGGTCTAATAAGCCAGATGCTCAAGTTGACCCCTTTTTCTTTATTTTGGTCAACTTTCTCTGCAACATTCAACATATGTTTCCAGAGCATCAAAATCTAGAGCTGGGAGAATGTTTTCCTTTATGACACAACATGTATGACTTTTCCTTAATCAGAGGTCTCTTTCTAATAATAAGTTCAACAATATATGAAGAAGCACGTAACTCATGAGGGTATACATTGAAAAATAAATGTACAACCAAAGTATCAATGACAAAGCGATAACTCTCTTTTCTAACACCAATAAAAATATCAGATTCCGTCGAAAAGACTGTAGCGCCCCTTACCATAGGGTACACACCGGAACGCTCGCAGGTCATTCCGGTACATATCCTACGATAAGGGTGAGCTACGAACGATCACTATTTCACTTCACATGGCATCATAATAAAACATCAATATAAAATCACGAACTTTTTGAAACCATAATTTTTCCTCATTTCAGTTAGTCAAAATCAGGAATTTACATATCAGTCATCGTTTACTGTCCATACATCAATTCTAAAAGCCCTGTACAACATGCTACATGAAAGAGGCAAAATACATCCAATCTATCTAGGCCATCCCAAAAGTCCCAGCTAACCGACCTGTGAGCCATGACTTCTCTCGTCAACACGATCTACACGGCTAGAAAAGTCCCTCTGGAGCTAAGAGTCTACTCTCGGTCCTGAAAAAAATGTTGCAATTTTGGGTGAGTTTGCGAACTCAGTGAGGTAACCATCATCGATGGTTCACTCAATTCGTGCAACAATCAAGTATATCACAGGTATTTCATAATTTCACATCAATCAGAAGTATCACTTGGTCCCACAATTAACACTTTTATTTTCACATAAGTATAAGGCATTTTGCCTTTCACTCAATTAAAGAGATTAAACCAAATGCATATGAAATGCGCATGTGACACTTTTCCAATTTATTACGGTGTTGTGACTGAGCGCCTGAACTGTCCCAATATGGGCACATTAATCGTTGAGCCTGAGGTTCTGAATCACTGTGGGGCTTAAGGCCCAAATACAATCGTTGAGCTTTTAGCTCGCAGTGGCTGCTCCGGTCACAACTGTCATTATCTGATCATACATTCATGAATGAAATTCATATGTGACAATTAAGCAGTATATACATCACAATCAACACATGTGTCACAGTTTATTACATCACAAGCAAGTAGTTCTCAAATTCACATATAAGTAGCACTTCTATGTCATAGCTCCCCAATACATCGGACCTTCTGTCCAAAATCCACAATCACAATCAATCTCAAACCCACCATTATTCACCACAAAATTATAAATAAATAATAATTGATAGAACCGTCTAGGTCACTCACCAATAGCTTCCGAAGCTAATGCCTGGAAGTCTCGACAAGGTCTGTGGGTTGACGTTCAGATATTACAAATTGTACAATTAGAAATGTTTGATAATGCACATGTAGAAATTAAAATGTGTACAATGCATGTTCGTGACATTCCCGGTATTATTGCACAAATCACATCAGAAAATATTCCCCTACTTTTTAGGAATCTATGGACACCAAAATCACTCAATTCAGATCTCTATAGGTTTAATTGTTGCTAATTGAAACCATAACATTCTAGAATTGGCTTCAAAGTACAGTAACCACAAAAACCATACTTAGAGACATTTCACACACAAAGCACATTAATACTTTGAAATACCATCTGAAAGTTCACAAGTCATAACTT
>JAOSBP010000008.1:24054646-24066763 GCA_027563825.1 Erythroxylum mucronatum
GTTTGTGGACTAGAGAAGTGTTCTTTTGAGTGTTAACCTTGTTTTCGAGTTTCCAGGGCTTGGGGCTAATTTCCCTAGAAGTCAATTCACATTACTTTGTCCAATTATTTTCGAACGTGTCTTTTCAGCTAATTATACAAAAAGAGTTGCTTATACTCAAAATGTTTTAGTAAATTATTTTGTCCTAAATAATGTTTATAATAAGAAGAAGATAATTAATTTTGTATAATATTATTAATTATAATAATAATAACAACAATAATGATAATAAGTACTAAATTTATAATAATAATTAATAATAACAGCAATTACAATAAATAATAATAATAATAATAAATGAAATCGTGATATAATATTAAAGTAAATAAACCACTGAAATCAATAATAGGACCAAACATCCCTTCACCACTTAATATAAAAATCTACAAATATAAATCTAACAAATATTTCACTTTCAACCTTAGTTAATACATGTAATCAAATTAAAACTACTTAAAATTTATATTGGGATGTTACTCAAACAATAATTGTAGACTTATTAAGATTTCTTTTTTTAATTTTTAGACTTACATGTAATAAAAACACTTGCTGCCTCATTTGCCTTTATTTAGACTTAGCCTATGGCTCACTCTCTCCCTTTCTCTCTAAAACCTACCCAACTACCAACATCGCTGCCACTATCATATCATCCTTTTATCACTCAGTTGCTCTTCAATCACTCTCTATGCCTTGACCTCGCCAAAGACGACTCCTCTTTCACCATTATTGATCTTTTACTTCAAAAGTTGGGGGATGTGATGTTGGAATATACAATCAACCAAAGTGATAAACAGATGAAAATGTAAAAACACTGTTATCTCTGTTGTCTATTAATATCCAGAATAAACATCACATGAAGAAAAGTGGATCTGGTAAGGAGATCCGGTCAACAACAAATCTTAGACTTTGAATCATTCTCCAATATGTGATACATCATATCATTGTTCACTGATCAGCTCTCTATTGACTAGCTTATGTTTATACTAGGACACTCAGCTCAATTTCTTGAAAAACTCACTAGCTATTTGTCTCCTGAGGAGCCTCCCTCCACCACCATTTTTCACGGCTAGCCTTCTGACTAGTTCACATATCCAAAACGAATGATTTAATAAACTAGTCAATTTATGTGAAAAATTGGCTAGTTTTTATTGTGTACGGCAATGACAGTGATTTTTTGACACTAATAGTAGATTTCAGTGGCAGTTGATTAGGTAAAAAGAGATTTAGATTCTAAAATCGTGCCAAAGTTAGAGAATTGTGAAAGAACAAAAATTATACATTTGAATAACAAGATTAAATCACTTTGAAAGTCTAATTTTATAATAAATGAGGAAAAGGTTTTGCAATAAGCTGGATAAAGGAAGTCCTTGAATGACAATTCAGCAAACATCCTAATCCAAGTTTTGGGGGAAGACAATTGTCGCCATAGCAAAGCCAATGTCCATATCGTCAGAAAATGATATTGCACTAACGCTACCACCGTATGGCCCATGTCGAGTGAATTCTAGCTGATCAATCAGCTCCATAGCTTTCACCTGTATTGCAGGAGAGCTAACAGTGAGATAGAGAAAGATACCTTAACCATTGCAGGGCATAGAATCAATTGTCTTGAATCTGATAGACACATGAACATCTACGAGTCAAGGTTCACAAATGTCTTGATCAAAACAACAATAAATGCTTGAATGAAAGCAGAATTTGAAAGGTAGCAAAAAGGTACCTTCGGATTGTGTCAAAATTCACAAATTCTTGATTAGAGGAATAATAAATGCATAAACGGAAGTAAAAGAAAGGTATCAAAACAATACCTTTGGTACTCCACTAACAAGGCCAACGGGCAATGCAGCGCGCAAAACATCCCAACTATTTAGATCATCAAGCATCTCTCCAGTAATCTGCAAAGGCAAGAGCCATAGCATAAAGTGAGAAAGTACTGCTACAATAACTAGTAATCGTGAATTTATAAACTGCACAAACAGATGCATACTGTCGAACTGATGTGCATAGCATGGGAATATAGCTCAATATTCATCAGCTTTTCAACTTTGACGGAACCAAATTTGGAGACCTGCAATACCAATGGCTTGAGCAATTATTAAATTCTTTTCAGATTGGCTGAACCCAAAGAAGAGAAATTCTATTTGACATTTCTCCTTTAATAGCCCAGTTCAGAAGCAGCATTGTATAACGTTTACTAAGCTTTAAGCAACAATCCTGTAATTGGAACTAAAACCCAATTGACAAGTAAACAAACCTTTCCCACATCATTCCTCACTAAATCAACAAGCATTATGTATTTTGCACGTTGTTTTTCATCATCCAAAAGCTCCTTTTCCAGCATTAAATCTTCCTTTGGTGTCTTCCCCCTTTTAACAGTTCCAGCAAGAAGTCGAATTGTGATTTTATTCTGTGCAAACATGTCAGTATACAAGCAAAATAAAGACAGGAATAGAGATCAATTATCCATTTTCTGTCATATTATTACATTAGCTAGTGATTACCTTCTTTACTTGTGTGAGAATTTCTGGACTTGATGCAACTAGTATGCACCCTCTAGCCTGACGACAAGCAAGCAAGAAATTACTCAAAATTGTAATTTTAGGCTAAATTCAACAAATGTAACAAACCTGTAAATAAGTCATATATGGACTTGAATCAACAATCCTTGGACCACGAATTTTGTTGCAGAGGCGTTGCGTAGGCGTCCTTGAGCTCTTCTGCTGCAGAGGCGTTGCGTGGGCGTTGCGTGGGCGTCCTTGAGGTCTTCTGTTGCGTTGCGTGGGCGTCCTTGAGGTTTGTTAGTTATCGCTGTGCTGAGGTAACGAATTCTGTTGCAGAGGCGTTGCATAGAAAGTATTTGACGAAAGTCTGTCGAGCAATATAAAAACTACAAATTGCATAGCCAAAACATTTACTTTATATTTTTCTATAGTAATATGGAACTACAGATTGAATAGCAAATTATGTTATGAATTGAAACAGAAAACCTGAATGATGTCAATTTATTTGAATTTGGTGTACACAATAATCTTTATTTTATTATGAATTCTAAATAATGTCAGATAAAATTGATTACTGTTCAGGGAGATTTTTCTCATTTTTGATATAGCAAATTTAATATCTATCATGAGTCATTTTCTATCCCAAGGCACATTTTAATACAAGTTCTATGAACAAAACTAACGCTAACGTTCATGTAGATGAAACCAAAATCAAATATTGATATCAACATCGTCTTTCCATGTCAAGGAAGAATGGGTTTCTAGTCTCCCATAATAATAATAATAATAATAATAATAATAATATTATTATTATTATTATCATCATCATCATCATCATCATCATCCTGTTATTTCAATATAATTACATAATGGCAATAAAAAATTTGATAATTTTTAATGGCAAAAAATATAGTAATTACTAATCAGAAAAAAATTAATCGAACATAATTATTACATTATTATAATACCATGATTCCAATAGATTATATTAAATTAGGCAATTCAAAATTATATCTTTCTTATGTAATCCTACATTGGATGACCTTAATTGTATAAAAAAAATTATAATTAAGTCAACCTTGCAACTCTATAGTTAATTAAAAATAAAATAATGAATTATATACCGATAATTTAATTATACTTATACTTAAATAATACTGAATGAATTAATTAAAATGTTGTAATTATCAATATATTCTCACTCGGCTGTTCCTGAAAGGGTACCCGATGGTTGTTAGTCCATATGCCAAAATGTGACCACCTTCAAGTCTTTACATACGTTAGCAACCTTTATTTACGTTGGTGTTTAATTTTTCTAGCATCAAACGGAGTTGTCTGTTACACCAATTTGTGATCATAAAATAAACTATGGAGGAATCATTTTATTAATTAAACGTCATATGCTAGTGTAGGAAATCTGTCATACAAATTCTCATTATTATTTGTACAATTGAACATGTAGACGTTGGGTAAAAGCAACCATCAGACTTGTTCCATTTCATGCAAAAGGTGTACTATAAATCTACAATAGGAAGGTGCCTTTGCCAAAAAAGGACGAGCCGATGTTTAAATTTTGTCAAATAACTGACTAGTTTTTTCAACTTTCCTGCGGCATGTCTATCCATATATACTCATTTCCTGCTATTCTGATGTTGCCCGAGACCAGAATGTGGTGGGATCATCTTTTGGTTGTCTGCGCTAGACCAATGAGAGTCCATGTTCAAGCTATTCCCGCGTGCATATATCCAACATTGTAACCGGGGTGTTTTGAACGTGCTCTTTTCCCCCAATGTTAAAAAGCATAATATTCTATTCTCCTTCAACCTTCAAGATAAAATCACTAGACAATGAACAGGATTACAGATGCATCTTCTCTCTTACTCTTGTGCTAGCTTACCGTCGCCTTGTTAAGGAAGATGATAGAGATGATCCAAGTTTTCTGTTTGAATCAGTGGGGCGTACTCTCGATGGTTCCATAATGATAGGGCCTTTCATTTCCACGTTTTTTATTCCTTACAAGTTCCACGAATTTTGTAAATTTACTTTTGATAAAATGTCTTAGGGGCGGTATAGTATAATAGGCGCTCAGCCAAGTATAGAGATTGTGGCAAAAGAAGACATTGTTACTATTTTTGATCATCATGAAGGCCGTCTGACTCAAGAGATTGTGGACGATTCAATGGCAGTTCCTAGGAGAATCATGCATGGATGGAAACCACAACTTCTTGATGAGCTTCCCAGTGTGTTCTGTGGTAAGAATTACAGCTCTGTTTTGTACTCTTCTTTTTTTTTCTATTAGTGTTCATTTTAGATTTGAAGCTTTATCTCATCTAGAAGTTCATCTATTGCTAGTCAGGTAGCCGAGTTGGTTATTTCTCCTATGACACAGTGCGGTTTGTAGAGAAGAAAAAACTCCCTTTCTCTAACGTCCCTCCAGATGACAGGAATCTCTCTGACATATATCTTAGCCTCTATGACGATATACTTGTCTTTGATCATCCCGAAAAGGTATTACAATATTTTCCATAAATGTATTTTGTAGTTCCTAAACTGATTAATGTTTTTCCTCTTTTACCCTGCCGACATATTATGATTGTTAATAACTTTATTCTCAAAATCCCTTCCCTTATCTGATTTGATTATTTTCTTCATCCAAATGAGTTGGATGTTCTCATTTTAGCTTCACCAACTAAATCATTGTTGCAATAATGCTGTGTGGTTATATTTGCTCCTTATGTCAGATAATGGATACAATTGAAGGAATCAAATTCAAGAAATAAGATATATACGACCAAATTGATTAAAAAACATACACAAAGACATTGCAGATATTGATAGGTACAATTGAAAATTCACTTTGTAATTGTTTTCTTCTTTTTGACATCAGAAAGGATACGTAATACATTGGGTGAGATTGAACCAATATTCTTCAGTTAAAGAGGCCTTTAGTGATTGAGTGAATCGTTTGGAAAATTTAGTATCTAGAGTGCATAATACCCCTCTGTGAGTAGACGATTATATATCTCACCTTCCATTACTTTTTTTTCCCTGATGTTAACCAGTTCCATGCATAGTCGTTACTTCATTCTCAATTTCAGACCAAGGCTACCTGCTGGTTTAATTAGTTTGCCCACTCATCTATTTGGATCCAAATTGGAGGTGTCGAGCATGACAAGTGAAGAATACAAGGAGGCAGTTTTGCTGGCAAAAGAGCATATCATGGCTGGTGATATGTCCCAAATTGTGTTGAGTCAGCGTTTTGAAAGTACAATATTTGCAGACCCATTTGAAATCTACAGAACCTTAAAGATTGTTAATCCAAGTCCATATATGACTTATTTACAGGTCTATTACATTTGTTGAATTTAGCCTAAAATTACAATTTTGAGTAATTTCTTGCTTGCTTGTTGTCAGGCTATAGGGTGCGTACTAGTTGCATCAAGTCCAGAAATTCTCATACAATTAAAGAAGGTAATCACTAGCTAATGTAATAATATGACAGAAAATGGATAATTGGTCTCTATTCCTGCCTTTATTTTGCTTGTATACTAACATGTTTGCACAGAATAAAATCACAATTCGACTTCTTGCTGGAACTGTTAGAAGGGGGAAGACACCAAAGGAAGATTTAATGCTGGAAAAGGAGCTTTTAAATGATGAAAAACAATGTGCAAAACACATAATGCTTGTTGATTTGGGAGGAATGTTGTGGGAAAGGTTTGTTTACTTGTCAATTGGGTTTTAGTTCCAATTACAGGATTGTTGCTTAAAGCTTAGTAAACTCTATACAATGCTGCTTCTGAATTGAGCTATTAAAGGAGAAATGTCAAATAGAATTTCTCTTCTTTGGATTCAGCCAATCTGAAAAGTAATTAATCATTGCTCAAGACATTGGTATTGTGCAGGTCTCCAAACCTGGTTCTATCAAAGTTGAAAAGCTCATGAATATTGAACGATATTCCCATGTTATGCACATCTGTTCGACAGTATGTATCTGTTTGTGCAGTTTATAAATTTACGATTACTAGTTATTATAGCAGTACTTTCTCACTTCATGCTATGGTTCTTGCCTTTGCAGATTCCTTGAGAGATGTTTTGTTAGAGGGTTCTACGGCATGAAATCAGTGATACCAAGTCTAATGCATGATCATAGGAGGAGAATCAGTGTAATAATGTTGTATATTATTGCGATACACTTACCATAGACAGGAGATGCCTTGTACTATAACTACGGTATATTGTAAGAACAAAAAGAATGAAAAAGTTTGATCCTTTTCTCAATTAAACATGGTATCAGAGCGTTGTTCGATCTCTTGGGGAATATCATCACAGTCCCTTCTGACCCTTATCAGCCTGTTCTAGCCTTGATCAAATTCCAGAAAACCTGCAAACCCGAACCAACCAAACAATGTCAGAAGAACAATCCAGCCTTACAGGAAGTCCAAATTTACCAGATGATTTGACGATGCAGATTGCAGCACTGCTGAGGAATGGCCTCAGCAATAGTTTAATGGGAGAAACAAGTTCCGATAATCTCAATATTGGAATTAAACTCGGAAATGACAATTATCCACTTTGGGCCTGGCTAATGCGAATGGCAGTAGGAGGAAAAGGAAAGGCGAGTCATTTGAAGGATTCACCGCCGGCAGCCACAGAATCAACCTATGCCCGGTGGGAACAATCAGATCAGATGGTTTTTTCATGGATAATTCAGAATATAGAGCCAGCTCTAATGAACAGTGTAGCACAATTTCCCACTGCAAAAACGCTGTGGGATGGACTGGCCGTGACCTATGGCAGCGGGATTTATCCGTTTCAAACTTACGATTTACACAGACGGGCAAGTACAATCCGGCAGGGGCATGATACGTTAGAGGAATTGTGGAATAAATTACAAAATATGTGGATGAGCATTGATCGAAGGGAGCCTAATCCAATGAAGGATCCGGTGGATATCGTGGAATACGATAAAATGATTGGACGACAGAGATTATATCAATTTCTTACAGCCATCGATGACAAGTATGAAACTGTCCGGAGGGATATTTTGAAGCAGGATCCGGTTCCCTCAGTGGAGTCGGCGTATGCCACTGTTCGACGGGAGGCTGCCAGGGCTGAAGTTTTTAAACCGGCAACCAGCCTCGACTCACCATCGTCATCGGGAACAGAGATCGGGACAGGATTAGCGGCAAGGGTCACTGGGGACAAACTCAGATCAGATTCGGCCGGAAGAGGCCGTGGCCGTGGCCGATCATCTTTTCCGAGAGAAGACAAATCAAAGCTGGTCTGTACCCATTGCGGGATGCAAAAGCATACCAAAGAAACATGCTTCAAACTGGTCGGCTACCCAGATTGGTGGGAAGATAATCACAAGACGGGTCATAGGGGCAAAGCGAATGTAGCGGCCAGCAACCAGGAGGCTGCCATGACCAGCGGTGAACAAGGGAGAGAAACTGCAGCAGAGAAGATTGGAGTTGCAGCCGTCAGCTATGGAGATAGGAGCCACGGTTCTGAGGAACATAGAGGTAAAGGGTTTGGGTTAAACCCAAACCCTCCAAGCCCAAGCCCAAATCATATTAACCCAAAATTTTTTAAAGATGGTTGTTTTCATGAGTCTGACGAGTTGTTTTCTTGGCCCATGGTGACAAATGAAGCCCAACCTGTTTCGTCCCAACAAACTCAACACCTAATTGCATGTCCAACCCAAATTCAATCCCAGTCACAGAAATTAACCGAATGGATTTTTGATTGTGGGGCAACCGATACTATGACTTATGATCTATCTGATATTTCCAACCCAGTACCCCCATCCAAAACACACATACAGACTGCAGATGGTGGAATGGCCAAAGTTCTACGAGAGGGATCGTTGTCTCTTTCACCAAAGTTGAATTTAAAAAAATGTTTCTATATTCCATCCTTGTCATACAAACTTCTGTCTGTGAGCCAAGTAACACGGGAGTTGGATTGTGTAGTTCTGATGTATTCTCGGTTTTGTCTTTTGCAGGACATTCATACGAAGGAGATCATTGGGCGTGGTACTGAACGCAATGGTCTCTACTATGTTGATGAAGTGACTCACCGAGGTTCTGCCTTGCTTGCTCATGGAACAGTCAACCGACAAATCTGGCTTTGGCACCGGCGCCTAGGTCATCCATCCCTCAACTATCTCCGACTTTTATTTCCTACTTTTTTTAAGAATAATGATCCTCGTTTGTTATGTGAAACTTGTATTCTCGCAAAGAGTCACCGAACCTCTTTCCGTTCAAATAACACTAGAGTTCCTACTCTTTTTTCTTTAATTCATTCGGACGTTTGGGGTCCAGCACCATGTTTCAATAATAATGGTTTCCAGTACTTTGTGTTATTTATAGATGATTTTTCTCGTATGACTTGGGTATATTTTCTGAAACACAAGTCTGAAGTCTATGAGAAATTTGTTTCTTTTTTCAACATGATACACACTCAGTTTAATCGTAAAATTCAGATTCTTCGCTCTGATAATAGGGGGAAATATGTGAATCTGAATATGCAAACCTTTTTTTAGAAAAAATGGCCTTGTTCATCAAACCTCATGTCCAAATACACCCCAACAGAATGAAGTTGCAGAACGCAAGAACTGCATTCTTCTTGAAATGACCAGAGCCCTTATGATTGAGTCTCATGTACCCAAATATTTCTGGCCCGAAGTTGTTGCTACCTCAGTTTATCTCAGTAACCGACTGCCAACTAAAATCCTTGATCACAAAACCCCGATCCAAGTTCTCGAGATACATAACCAAATTCCACCTGTGTTAACTCTTCCTCCCAAAATCTTTGGTTGCACTATGTATGTTCATGTGCCCAAAACTGACCGTTCCAAGCTTGATTCGTGTGCTCTTAAGTGTGTATTTGTGGGTTACGCACTTCATCAAAAGGGGTATCGATGCTATAATCCTGTTACTCGCCGCATTCATGTTACCATGGATTGTGACTTCCTTGAGTCTGAATTCTATTATTCTATCCCACCTAGTGTTCAGGGGGAGAGTTCACATGAATCCCTAGGTTGGCTAGTTTTTCCTGAAACTATTCCTGAAACTATTCCTAATGAGACATCTGAGTCATTAGTCAACTTGGAGCAGACCAATGATGTTCAAAGTTCCACTACCACTGAACCTTCTTCGGATGATGTTCAGCAAGAGGTAAGTGAACCCCTGAGTCCAATTCCTCCTTGTGATAATGATGTGCTTAATGATGATCCTGATTCTTGTGTGGAAGGAGATAGATATGTTTTGCCTCGCAGGAGCAATAGGGGAGTGCCACCAGATCGATATTCACCGGAACATATTCCTAGGAATTCAAGATATCCAGTGGGTAACTTAGTAAGGGGGAGTGTTTCAGAGGCTGCAAGAGCTTTTGCCACAACTCTTTATGAAAAAGAAATACCCAGGACAGCGGGGGAGGCAAAACAAAAGAAAGAGTGGTGGATGGCTATGAAAACAGAGATGGATGCCCTGGCAAGGAACGATACGTGGGAGAAATGCAACCTCCCAACAGGCAAGAGACCAGTTGGATGTAAATGGGTGTTTACAATCAAACATAAGGCAGATGGAACTATTGAGCGTTATAAGGCGAGGCTAGTGGCAAAGGGGTATACACAGACCTACGGAATTGATTACTCTGAGACTTTCTCGCCTGTTGCAAAAATAGACACAATTCGGGTTTTGTTCTCCATTGCTGCAAACAGAAGTTGGCCATTGCATCAGTTTGATGTAAAAAATGTTTTTTTACATGGTGATTTGAAAGAGGAAGTGTATATGGAAGCACCACCCGGATTCTCTGAGGGGTTTAAAGAAGATGAGGTGTGCAGGCTGAAAAAGGCATTATATGGGCTCAAACAATCTCCGCGGGCATGGTTTGGGAGGTTCACAGTAGCAATGAAGAAGTATGGGTATAAGCAAAGCAACTCCGACCATACTTTATTCCTTAAAAGAAGAGGAGACTTGATTACTTGCCTTATAATTTATGTGGATGATATGATCATAACAGGGAGTGATACTGAAGAGATTTCGAGATTAAGGGAAAATCTGTTTACTGAATTCGAGATGAAAGACCTGGGAGGATTGAAGTATTTTTTGGGGATTGAAGTTCTACGATCAGATAAGGGAATTTTTATTTCCCAGAAAAAATACATCTTGGACTTACTAGCTGAAGTTGGAATGGTTGACTGCAAGCCTGCAGATACTCCCATACAAGTCAATCATGGGCTCAGAGTAATTGAAGGTGCTAAATTGGCGGATAAGGACAGATATCAGCGACTGGTCGGGAAATTAATCTACTTGTCACATACACGACCGGATATTGCCTATGCTGTGGGGGTAGTAAGCCAATTTATGCATCAGCCTCAGGAGGATCACATAGATGCAGTTATGAGGATCATAAGGTATTTAAAACAAACTCCAGGGAATGGAATCTTGTTCAAAAAAAATGGACATTTGAACATAGAAGCATACACTGATGCAGATTGGGCAGGAAATCCGAATGACAGGAGATCTACTTCGGGATACTTTACCTTAGTTGGAGGAAACTTAGTCACGTGGCGAAGCAAGAAACAGAAGGTAGTGGCACTCTCAAGTGCTGAAGCAGAGTTTCGAGGAATTGCTAAGGGAATAACTGAAGTCTTGTGGCTAAAGAAGTTGATGTCAGAAATGGGTTTTTCATCAAATAACCCAAGTAAGTTGAATTGTGATAATAAAGCGGCAATTAGTATCTCTGAAAACCCTGTGCAGCACGACAGAACCAAACATGTGGAAGTTGATCGACATTTCATAAAAGAAAAGCTTGAAGATGGTACAATTGAGCTTCCATTTGTAAAATCAGAAGATCAGCTAGCAGATATCTTGACTAAAGGTGTCACAGGTAGAATCTTCACTGAAGCGTTGAGCAAATTGAATATTGGTAATCCCATTATTCAATTTGAGGGGGAGTGTTAGAGGATTCTACAGCATGAAATCAGTGATACCAAGTCTAATGCACAATCATAGGAGGAGAATCAGTGTAATAATGTTGTATATTATTTTGATATACTTACCATAGATAGGAGATGCCTTGTACTATAACTACGGTATATTGTAAACACAAAAAATGAAAAAGATTGATCCTTTTCTCAATTAAACAACTACTGGACCAGCTCCAGAGGGCAAAGGTGACTCAGCTACATCAGATACTGCTAGCGCCGGGTTTGAAGCCTCAGCAGGTGGCGTAGCATCACTTGGCAGTAGACCTAAGAGACTGCCAGGCGGAACTGGGATCATGTAAACAGGTGTATTGTCGCCCAAGTTCAAGCATCGATTTCCTGCAACTTATAGAAGCAACAACGTTCAGTCCATGGCAAGCAGAGACAAATGGGATTGATTTCCTACTCCTGTTCTTGTTCACTAACATCAAACCTCTGATAGTGACCACTTATGTTTATGATGAGTGATCGTTTCTGATTATCCAGTATCAAGATGGAAACTAATATGGTTATTTATTGAAGATAAATGATTGGAAAGAAACCAGGAATTCACTTATAAAATAGATTATGAGGTCAACTTAC
>JAOSBP010000008.1:24076638-24105518 GCA_027563825.1 Erythroxylum mucronatum
TTGTCACAATTATGCTAGGCCATTTGTCACTCAATCACTGCTGCCATTTGTCACTTAATTTCCTATGCCATTTGTCATTTAATTTTCCATGCCAAATGTCACTCATTTTATAGGCTTAGTCATCCTAAATTTTCATATGTCAACCTATCTTGCCACTGGACATTTTTCCTAGACTAAACGTACATTTTAATTCATCAATTTTCCAATTATAACAATTAATTCCAAATTTACTACTTGTAATCCATCAAACCAAAATTCAAGACATAAGTAATACACAATCAATTGAGTGCAATTTTCCTAAATCAACATTTGCGTGTATATATATACTCATGTTATGCATATGAATGAAATCATATCCCAAATGTACCAATTCTTTCTAATATACTACAATTCATGTGACTATCACTCTAAAACCTCAATAGGTTAGGAAACTGACTATTACATCACCATATGATGATTATACTACTATTGGGATAGTGGCTCAATAAGAGAATTCTACAAGATTCTTTATAGTGATCACTTGCCTAAATTTTACAACTTCCATCTTAATTATCATGATAATTAAGAAAAGTTACCTACATACATCTTTGGATCTTTGATGAGACCTTAGCTCCTTTTACATGCCCAGTAACTCTAATATTCCACAGTACATTACTATCTTGAACAATGCAAGGAACTATATCAAGTTCACTGAAGAACTTATTGATCTAATTAATCATTTCCACTAAATGAAAAATGTATTATGTCTTAATTAGCAACCATTTCTATATTGGAACTTTTCCAATCTTAAAATGATATTGTTCTTAGTAAAATAAAACTTAATTAAGATTTACTTCTAAAGTAAATATCCTTATCTCCTTAAACTTAAATATTAACTCATACATAAAATAATGGATACCTTTAAGTATCTGATATCTCAAATACTAATCATCTTTTGTACGTTATCTATGTACATAGATAGGGATGATAAATATGGTCTGGCCCGACTAGACTTTGGCCTGGGTTGACCAGGCCAGAAGTCATAACTAGTTGGTCCAATGGGAAGGCACAAAATGTCGTCTTTTGTTAAATTTTTTATAAAAAAATATGAGGTTGGTTCGGGCCAGAGGAGGCCCGGGCCATTGCCTTCCCTATACTTGGACTTAGAATAGGTAAACAACTTCCATCTATCTCTATATATCTAATTCCTAGACAAAACAAATCCTATTCTAGTGTCCAAACATTAACTATGTTGACCCTATAATAGTTTTATCTGTATCTAAACAATCGTTATTCTAGTCCTATAATAAGCTTATTCTAGACCTAGAATAAGATTGTCTTCATCACTAAACACTACCTATTCTACTCCTAGAATAAGGCTAATCACATATCCAAATAATCCTTATCTTCTAGTTAGGAGACCCTAAACTTCATAACGAAAAAAAACCCTAAAAACCAAGTTGCTATCGTCGCACATAAAGGAGAATTTGTCGCTAGCTTCTTCCAATCCTCGCCTGAGTCTCCAGTAACCTCGACGGCCCTCCAAGTTGCTAGAAACATGGTCGGGTTATCGAAACCCTCAAAATAATTCCAATTCTCCAACTTTTTTAATAGTCGTGGAACCAGATCAAATCCCAAGATAACTAAACACTAGTTCCTTAATTTCAATTAATAAAATAAAATGGGGGTTGATTAATTAATTAACTAAAATTAACAAGAAATCAAAAAAATTAACAGAATATAAAAGGGAGAAATTCAAGATTACTATACTCTGTTTCAAGGGAAAAATCTCATCTAATTGTAACTTTGATCATTAGTTTAAAAAGAATATTTGTTACAATTCAAGCAGTTAATCCAAAACATATTAGGATAGCATTAAGTCTCAAATTTTCCTAAATTAATTGGTTCAAGCTTGGCATCCAAACCAAAACTTGCCATCTATTGACTGGGTGTGATAGCATTCCATATCTAATAAATGATAGCAATAAGCTCGGTGAAAAAGACTAAACCCTAAATTAAATAATCGAGATAGCTTTAACAATTCAACTTAGTTTTCTTGTTTACCATAAGTTAAATATGCAAATTCATAAATAACCTATTTGCTAACTGTACCAATCTTTCATGACAATTACGGATCAGTGAATTCATAGATAGCGATCGAATAATCAACATTAAATTAAATTAAATAATCATTCATAAAATATGAGAACTCAAAATAAGAAATACTTGAATAAAACATGAATAAAAGTTTAGGATAAAACCTCACAAGTCTAGAGTCTCGAATCCTCTTGAATCAGAATAATTAAGTTTATCCACACATGGCTTTTGATCTAACACCAAAAATAGAAGAAAGATGAAATATTGAGAGAAAAATAAGAAGAAATGATTGCTTCTTTTAAGAGGTGGGGAACGTCCCTTTAAAAGTGATTTCCTACTTTAAACCTAATTCTATCCTATATTGCAAAGATTTTTATCTAAAACAAGTCCTAATCCCTTCATGATAGGGATAAATAAAAGTTTCCTACTTAATCTTCAACTCTTCAAATAAATCTAGCATTAAGCTTTATCTTCCCTTATCCACGCAATAATCTTTTCACTTCATCCAAAATTTGCAATTATCATCAATAATGTCCCAGTTTGATGCAATCTCCACTTTTAATCTCCTAAAACAAAACAAACATTAATTTCCCTATTTAAGCACCAAAATAAATCCAAAACAAAGAAGATAATATCAAATAATATATCAAGATAATATCTTATCAAATTCCCTAACATCAGACTCTTGCTTGTCCTCAAGTATACATCAATTATCGTCATAACAACCTCTCATCTCCTTTCATTTTATCTAGAAATATCCAAAAATTTATTCACATTGAAGGTTTAAGATAAAATAACAATTGAGAGATAAGTACTCATAAGACACATTGTTAGAATTTAAACATAATATCTCATCAATTCCATCAAAAACAAATTAACAACACTTGACACCCTCTCAAGGATTTCACTCTATACACTCAAAGTGTTTAGGGTTCATTAAGCTCTCAAATCAAAACATAGCAAGTTATTTCCATAGGCTTGCTCAGGAATCATATCTCCACCACTTAACAAACATGAACTTAATGCATAAATCAATGCGACTTTACAAGGGCTGTAACTTAGCTTAGGTAAGGTATGACTAAAAAAAAACTTTTTGGCTAAATAAATTTAATAAAATCATACAAACTTATCCACACAAGTTTCAACTTAAATCAATCCAAAATTTTTCTAATTCAAATAGGATCCCTTTGAATCAATTTTTTTCTTTTTTATTTTTCTTTCCTTTCTCTTTTCTTTTTTTTCTCTCTCTTTTTTTGGAACAATATATCAAGAGCAGTTTTTTTTGTTCTTTTTTTTAATACTTCTCCCCCATTCTATAAAAAATCAAAACAATATAACTTGAATCATCTAATTTACTTTTTACGAAAATAGGCAAAATTATATTTAAATAAGCTCGATATAATTTCTTCAATTTAGGGGTCCAAAATTATCAAGGATATTAACAACAAAAAGGGTAAATTTGGCTTGTAATAAGGTTATTGTGTAAGAAAAGAAAGGGTAAGGCTCAAACTGTTTTTCTAGGGACAAAAAGTAAGGTAGGTTTATTTAGGTCAAAAAATGGATATCCTAAATGCCCTTATCATCTTTATACACAAATTCATCAAAAATGTGATCTCAACACGTATTCAAATGCAAGTTCTAATATAAACAAGTTATGTTTGATAACACAACCAAAAGATATTTATTAGCACATATGTGATGAATGCTCTGGGCTCAAAGCTCATATAGGTGTCAAAATGCATCAAGTCTTACACACTTTCTTTCAACAAAACTAATGAGATACTTGAAATAATTTAATGAAAGCACTAATCATGCTTGTCTTTCTCATGCATTAGATCTTAAAACAAAAATGTATCCTAAGTTAAGGATTATTTATACATAACAATTAGAAAATTATGAAGCTATCATGCAGAATAATCAATACATGAATCATAGTATCATGAGTCCAAGCAAAAATCACAAAGTTCATTATAATGTAAACACTCGCACACACCTAAATCATAATTGTCCCTAATGCATGCATAATATACTCACATCTCACAAAAATAATTAACACAAATAAAGCACAGAGTAGAAGACTTCCTTGAGTTGTGAGCATTTGAAAGGAGATGTATTATGGTGTTGGTGGACATGGAGGTATCACTTGATACATAACTGAATTGTCTTTTTGTTTCTTAATTTATCACATCTTTTGGCTATTCGAACACACTTCCGATGGGTACTTGTGGTAGGTTCTATGGCTGATTCATAATGTAAAAATGGAATAAAAAACAGAACTATAAATTAATACTAGAAAATGTTGGCGGTGCATGGCTGTTGTTGGGCGACTATCCTCCTGACTGTCGTTGGTGGAAGGCTGAGTGTTACGTCTGCTGAAAAAGAAAACAAATAAAGGTTTTTATCTTATAAATTTAATTTGAAATGAAATAATAAATAAATAAAAATAGTTAATTTTAAAAAATAAAAAAAATGACATGAAAACTTAGGGTTCCATTCCAGAAAGCAAATCTCATGATTTAGTATTCTAGAATTTTAAGGTCTCTACTTTATAAAACTAAATTACATAAGATGTGATCATGTCTTATGAAAATTAGTAATCTGGAATTGTAAGACCCCTTTTCCCCTTAAGACAATAAACTTTTTTTTCAAAAACAATCAAATACAAACTATATATAACTAAAATAAAATTAATAAAACTATCATATTTTGGGTTGCCTCCTAAAAAGTGCAATTGTTTAACGTTGTTATGCTCGACATGGCTTTTTCCTCTCGAACTTCTACATAATTATAGTTTGGTACTCCTTAAGTAGTGCTACTAGCCCTTCCTCTTGCTCTATATTCAACCTTTTTTAAATCATTGTAGGTAATAACTCTCCATCACCTAAATAGACATACTTAAGGTGATCAAGTAACACCTTCAATTCTATCTTTGAAGCCTACAAAACATAAAGTAGCATTTTCTTGTGATATATAGTAAGTTCAATATTTAAAGTTTCTGAATCTACTGGCATTGCTGATAATAATTCTACAACTCCACAAGTTTCATCAACTTGCTCGTTCACTTCCAATTTAGCTTTAAACTCCAACTCAACTTCAACACTTTCTTCTTTAAACATATCTTATACAAATGAATCCACAAAATCCATATAATAAATGATTGAAAATCATTTGGGTATGTCATTGCTTCAAAAATATTGAACTTTACTATTTCTCCATCAAACACAACGAAAAGAGCACCCTTGTCCATATCGATTTTCCTTTTGGCCATCTTTATAAACAACCCACCCAACAAAATCGAAGTTGAATGTGTAATACTATCTCCATCCATTTTCAAGATGTAAAAATCCACTAAAAAATACCAAGTTGTTAACTTGGACTAAAACATCCTTAATAACTCCAATAGGATGCACATATGAATGATCAGTTATTTGAATAATCACATTAGTTTCTTGCAAATAATTCATATGTAAAGCTTGGTAAATTAAGTATGGCATGACATTAATAGATGCACCTAAGTCTAGCATGACACGCTCAATTTTCTTATTACCAATAACACACAGAAATGTTAACGTATTTGGATCTTTGCATTTTTCTGGTAATTTTTTATTTTTCAAGGATGATACATTCCTACCCATAATTATTCTCTCCTTATCCTTCAACTTCCTTTTATTTGTGCGCAACTATTTCAAGAATTTTACATATTTTAGAACTTGCTTGATGGCTTCGAGAAGTGGTATATTAATTTCCACCTTTCTAAAGGTCTGTAGGTAGGGATGGCAATAAGCTAGCCCATGGGCCTAAATTTAGGTGTTTTCAATAGGCCAGCCTATGGGCCAAATGAAGCCCAGACAGGTTTGAGACTCAATTTTTCTAGGCAAAACGACATCATTTTGTTTAGAAGAGTTAGGCTTTGGGTAGGTCTGGGCCTGGGCAACCTAGGCCCGGACTCAATTAAAAAAAAGATGTTGTTTTGCATTTTTTATTTTTAAAAAATTATTTTTAAAAAATTAACAAGATTAGCCTATGGGTTGGCCCGTTACCATCCCTATTTATGGAATCTCTCTTTCATGTTCCTCTTCTTTTTGTCTAGCAAGCCTACTAGGCAAATAAGGGACACATGCATTAATTCATATCGATGAAGATAAATCATTTTTTACCTTTGTTGATTCTTGAATTAGAAGTTCTTCCTTCTTTTCTCCATCATAGTGCTTTTCTTCCTTCATTGGTAAGGTAGATCTAGATTGAATTTCCTTACCACTTCTCAAAGTCATTGCACTCACATTCTCTTTAGGATTCACCATGTTTGGGAAGGTAATTTCCCTTATGCTTGCACTTCCAATTTACTTATAAAGGTAGCTAATTAAGTGATTTGATTTCCTAAGTTTTGAAGGCTTGCTCTTGTTTCTTGTTGAAATTTCTGAGTATTAGTAGCAAGTGACTTAACAATTTCATTTAAAGACATACTTGAATGTGAAGATTGAGGTTTAGTATATGTTGGGGCTTCAGGTTACCTATTAAAATTGTGAGGTTGATATCTTTATTGTCCTTCTTGATTTCCATAACTTAAGTTTAGATTATCCCTCCATCTTGGATTTTAGTGATTAGAAAAAGGGCCATATTTTTGTTGCGGTTGGCCAAGAAATTCCCCTATTACATTAGCTTCTTAAGGGGATTCATATTGCAATGTAGGGCATATATCCTTAGGTTGCCCAGAGAATGAGCATATTCACATACTCTAGCTGATTGTAATTGACCTATAACCATTTGATGAACTAGAGTAGTTAAATCTGAAATTTTATCCTTAAAGTGCATGCTACTTACCTTATTCATACGCTTAACGGCTCCATCTATCCTTGTCCCAAACTATTAAGAATTTCGGCCATAATTGATATCAATTGTCTAGCCACCTTGGGTGCTTTATTTACCAAAGCTCTTCCACTAGCCGCATCAACCATACTTCAATCCATTGGCAATAGTCCTTCATAAAAGTACTTAATCAAAAGTTGGTCAAGAATTTGATGATGTGAGCATCTGGTACATAATTCCTTAAACCTTTTCCAATATTCATATAATGTTTCTCCAGTAATTTGTCTTATCCCATATATCTCCATTATGAAATTCATTGCTCGTGATGCATGAAAAAACTTCTCCAGAAACATTCTTTTCATCTCATTCCATGTTATCATTGAGCTAGGGGAAGATAATATAGTCAATCATTTGCCTTATCTTTCAATGAGAACATAAAGGCCCTGAGATTAATTTGTTTTTCTATCAACTCTTGTGGCTTCATTTCAGAGCAAACAACATGAAATTCCTTCAGGTGTTTATGTGGATCTTCACCTGCAAGACCATTAAAAATAGGGAGTAAGTGAATCAAACTAGATTTTAATTTGAAATCTACCTAAACATCTAGAAATTATATACACAAGGGTTGTTGATTCAAATTCGATGCCACAACTCCCTTAACATCCAGTGTTAAAATTTGCCATCTTTTCTTACACTTCTTAAAAATTAGAGTCTTCACCAATTGTTATATCTTTTTCAACTTTCATTTATAAAGGTGAATGATCACTTCAATACTTAGTCTCTTTTCTTAAGTGAGACGTCTTCTCAATTTCTTAATTATATTGTAATTTACCTTTCTAAAAAGCACGAGTCATATAAGACAAGAGATTAGCAGTAACTGTAAAATAATGAAAAGAAACTAAAGTAGCTCTCCTACAATGACACCAAATTTTGGTCAGATTGTCAAAGCCCTCAAAATAATTTCGATTCTCTAACTTTTTTAGTAATCGTGGAACTAGATTGAATCTCAAGAGAACTAAACACTAGTTTCTTAATTTCAATTAATAAAACAAAATGGAAGGGGTTTTGATTAAGTAATTAACTAAAATTAAAAAGAAATAAAAATAAATTAATTGAATATAAAAGGGAGAAATTCAAGATTACTAAGCTCTGGTTCAAGGGAAAATCTCATCTAATTGTATCTTTGATCATTGGTCTAAAAAGAATATTTGTTCAATTCAAGTAGTTAGTTTGAAACATATTAGGATAGCAATAATAAGTCTCAAATTTTTTTAAATTATTTGGTTCAAACCCAGCATTCAAACCAAAACTTACCATCCATTGACTAGGTGTGATAACATTCTATATCAAATAAATGATCGCAATAAGCTTAATAAAAAAGACTAAATTAAATAATCGAGATAACTGCAACTATTCAACTTAGTTTTCTTATTTATCATAAGTTAAATATACAAATTCATAAATAACCTATTTGGTACTTGTACCAATCTTTCATGACAATTATGGATCATTGAATTCATGGATATCAATAGAATAATCAACATTAGATTAAATTGTCAGACTAATCAATATTAATCATTCATAAAATATGATAACTAAAAAAATACCTGAATTAAAACATGAATAAACTTTAGAATAAAACCTATCAAAGTCACAACTAGAGTCTCAAATCCTCTTGAATCAGAATATTTGAGTTTAGCCACCCGTGACTTTTGCTCTAAGCCTCTAACACAAAAAATAGAAGAAAGATAGAAATATTGAGAGAAAAATAAGAAGAAGCGATTGATCTTTTGAGAGGTGGAGAACATCCCGTTTATAATGGTTTCCTACTCTAAACCTAGTCATATCCTATCTTGCAAAGATGCTTATCGAAAACGAATCCTAATTCCTTCATGATAGGGATAAACGAAAGTTTCCTACTTAATCTTCAACTTTTCAAATAAATTTGGCATTAAGCTAACAAATATTAATTTTTCTATTTAAACATCAAAATAAATTCAAAACAACGGAGATAATATTAAATAATGTATCAAAATAATATCTTATCAAAACACCTCTCTGATGGCATCCTATACTGTTAGTGGCCTCATCGTGTCAATAGTCCTCGCTTCTCCGATGTTGTCACTTCTCCCTGCAACTTTCACCGTCGGCAACTGATGCTTCCTTACGCCTCCAACGACTCACCAATAACAGCCAAAAGAGCCACCACAAGTTTCCAGCTTGGAGCCTTCGTCGTTACTCTTGGAGACACGTCATTCTCACAGTCGGAAAATGCCAGCTTATGCAAGTGATGCTTCCCTTCTCCAGCTGCAACTTATCTAATCGTCGATGAAGAGAAACATCGCTAGACAGCCACATCTTCTCCAACATCGTCAGCAGCAACACATCCTTATTCTCCACCAACCACGCAACCCAAAAACAATACCCCCAACATCCAAACATCCAATCACATCAGCGTGATTCTCAACTCATCCAAAATTCTAGATTCTTATTCAATTAGGTTTCATAAATCAAGCAGTTGTGAGTTTTGTAAATTTTTGGGTTTTATAGTTTTGGATATTTAATAGTTCATGAAACTAATTTTACATCGAACACATTGGTGATTCAATTCTTAATTAAATGAAGATTTTTAAAAACTTTTAATCTGAACTTTTCATAATAAAATTAATATGATTTAAATCTGATTTTTTAGAGTTTATAATTTCAATTCCATAATTAAATATTAATAACAATCAAACAATTTAACCAAATCATATAATTAATGTCAACTCTAATACCACTGTTAGGAAATCGAGACGGGATTTGATCCTAAATTAGGAATTTTTTTGTATTTTAATTTCCCAAAAGCCAAGATCATTTTAATTCTATAAAATGATTAATGCATAAATCATAATAAAGCATGAATTTGATTAGTACTTTATTTTAAAGCTTGGTCATATTCTTGTTGCATCCCTCGAACTGTTTCTAAAAATCACTCATCTCAACCAGCATAGCCGAACAAATGTCTAACCTCTAACTATATTCACATTACAAATTGAGAGAACTCTTTAACACTTACAGAGAGGGTTAAGCAAGAAGTGCTAACTTTATTAGAGTTTAAACTTATTTATAATATATTTTGAAAATTTTAGTAATTTAATTGAACATATTGACCCTTATTTAGTAGATATCTCGTATCCAATCATAAAGTTTCTCAACTTGTTCTTTATGCGAGACTCATTAGATTCTCAAATATGTTGGCAATGGATACAAATTATAATCATAAATTATATTTAGGATTAGATAAATTAAAATCATTTAATTTATTTATAATTATCTAATTAAATAATTTATATCTATAGATCAAGATTTGTGTTTAACAACACATCATGACTACCAAATATTTACAAATGTTAAAGTGGTTTTGATTAACTTTTATATGCATGATAGTTTTAGTATAATTTAATCATTTCATTATAAAATGTTTTGATTAGACATCGAACATGAAATTAATATCTACTTTATTTTGGTCCAATCATGTTAGATTTATGTCATTAGCTATTGATTCAATTAATGATATTTGTAAACTATCTACAAAACATCATTTCACCTTGGCCAATGATTTTTGATTCAATACTAATCAAGAACAATGAAACATTCCCCCCAATTATTTTAGGATGATCAATCCTATCTTGATCACTCAACTACTTCCATATAGTTCATGTTACATCCCATGACTATCGATTGAACTATCCTTAACTAGAACAAGTTATTAGTAGTATAAAAATATAACAATCCCTATACATGATAAATTTAGAGATTTCAAGTTAAAGAATCACTTATATAATCATCACATTGGGGATCATAGACATACCAGTAATGCTCCAAATGGATTTTTCATATAGGATCAGTTTAGTGAACTTGTTCTCTAATAAGCACTCATACATTTGTTTAAGTATCTCCATACTTTAATTTATAAGATCAACCACTTCTTTCGTAAGAGAAAACAAAATATGTGATAGTCTTTTAACATTCTATTAATGTCTAGTCTTTAATAGAACAATGACTAGAAATATTTAAGGATTATACATAAATGCAATATAAATTTTATAATTATAATCTCATAATAATTTTATTTGCAATGCATAATTATCTGATGGACTTTATCATATACATCTACATATGTATAAGATAAAGAATGTCTTTAAATTATTTTGTCACTTAATTATAACCGACCAATTAGTTGCAGGACATAAACCAATAGTTGGACAGATGACTATGCAGATGTCTTTAAGAAATTGAAGCAGCCCATTGCATCGAAACTAGTGCTGTGATTTTCAAACCTTTGAAATTCATACTGATGTATTAAGCAAAGCTAGTGGTAGTGTTTTGATCCAGGAAAGACATTTAGGCATTTAAAGGCAAAAAAGACTCACCGAAACTGAAGAGTTATTATGGTCATGAAAAAGAAATGGTACGAGTAAAACGTGTATATCTGTAGGGTACAAATTCTTTCTTGGGAATGGAAAATGTTGCCAATTCCTTCTTTAAAATACAACAAGGCTATCAACCATGGAAGCTCAATAGCAAAGTCCTTGGTAGATTATAAATCTACATAGGAGCACAAATTACAGAAATGCAACCAATTGACTAATTTCCTAAGTTAGAGAGAAGTGTTTATTGCCTATTACAACCTACCCAAAATTGAGACAGATCTAGTGGATAAAATTTGAGAATGTGATAGAAATTGTCATTTGGCATAAGAAGTGCAGGATGACATTACCAAACGTGTTTCTTTTTTGCTGGCAAAGGAACGAAAACAAACACTACGTAGCTACTCTCGGGAGATAAATCCCAGCCAGATCCTCTAAAAGGATTGGGAGGCACCCTACCGGTGCATACACAAAAGTAACAAGTCCTAGACTATGATGAGCTGCGGCCATGACTAGCCAGTCCGCGCATCGGTTGCCCTCCCTGTAAATGTGACGTGGGACAACCGTTCATTGTCGGTCTAACATCTTGTGGATGCCATCACTAGAGAGTTGGTAGTCTGTCTCCTGCTGACTGGGCTGGATACGATGTTGAAAACAGTTTGTGAGTCCACCTCACAAACGTTACCGAACGTTATTAAATTGAAGATGAGATCCTTGTTAGCAAAGGCAGCAGAAGTTTGTTCTTTAAGTTAGGGAACTTATGAAAGAGTCCCATAACCCACAGTGGACTGGATACTTGGCACATCATGAGTGAATAATGGCGCTCCCCTCTACAACATATTTATGGCTGCTTAAGAATAATGCATTGAAGCCTATTATTGAACTTGTCTTGCCAACCAAGATTAAATTAGAAGACAAAGTCTAGTCTAGAAAAACATAACATATTCGGGAATTAATAAAAACCTATTATTATGTTATATTTTGTGTTATTTATACATCATTTCAAAACATACTTAAAAACATACTGCACAGAAAGGATTTTGATGAAAGTTTGTTGAGAACTTCATTGTTTGACTTGGTTGTAATCGCAACAAATTTAAATGCATAACATAATTTCAATATCAATCTTGTAACAAAAGGCAAAAGGAGGATTCCCAGTGTTTGGATTAGCAAACATTTCTTTGTACTTTCTTGGGCAATATGAAAACTATAAATTGCATAGCCAAGAACATTTACTTTATATTTTTCTCGAGTAATATGAAAACTAAAAATTGAGTAGCAAACAACATTTACGTTATGTTTTTCTTGAGTAATAAGAAAATCATACATTGAAACAGAAAATCTGAATGATGTCACTTTATTTGAATTTTCTGTACATACTAATCTTTATTTTATTATGAATTCTTAATGATGTTAAATAAAATTGATTATTGTTCAATGAGATTTCTCTCATTTTTTATATAGCAATTTTAATATATATCATGAGTCATTTTCTATCCCAAGCATATCCCAAGGCACATTTTTATCCGAGAAGCAACGCAGTTAATCAGGGGGAAGAACACATTCTAGGGAGAGTATGGTTACTACTACTTCTATGGAGATAATCTTGGCTTATTACTGTTTACTAAAGTCAAGTCAACCAATCCAATATACAGAACTCACCGCTTTGCGAGAGTAGTGGGTCATAAAGGAGCAACCTTACCAATTACCCAAAGGCTTGCCCTCCATCTTCTTGTTGTTTACTGAAACAACAAATTCATCAATAGCGTATTTGTTATAAAAGAAAAGAACAATCATTATTCCCAAATCATATGATTCTCTCAATATCAAGAATATTATTATAAAAAAAAACCCCACAGACCACAAACATGTTACGAACAAAATCTCACAACAAAATATAAGTTCTATGAACAAAACTCACGCTAACGTTCATGTAGACGAAACCAAAATCAAATACTGACATCACATCTTCTTTCCTTGTCATAGAACAAACTCTTCTATTTAACGATAAACTTACCAGAAAAGAATGGTAGACTAGAATATTTTATCAGTTTTCAAAAATGATGACTCTGCAAGATCAATGGCACGAGCCAGAGCAGCAACTTTGTTCTCGCACTCTTTCTGTTCATCAGCGGGATCACTGTCAGCAACAATACCAGCCCCTGCCTGGAGATGAGCAACCCACTCCCGACGTTTGTTCACATCCTTATCATAACAGAAGTTTGTAGGAAAGACCATTGTCCTCAGAGCAAGGGCAATGTCCATGTCACCAGAAAATGATATTCCACCAAATCCACCACTATATGGCCCACGTCTTGTTACTTCTAGCTGATCAATCAGCTCCATAGCTTTCACCTGCATTGCAGGAGAGCTAAAAGTGAGATAAAGAAAGAAACTTCAACCACTGCAGGGCATAGAATCAATTATCTTGAACGACCAAAATCTGATAGACACATGAACATCTACAAGTCAAGGTTCACAAATGTCTTGATTAGAAGAATAATGAACGCTGAATGAAAGTAGAAGAAAGGTAGCAAAACAATAATCTTCGGTTTATGTCAAGGTTCACAAATGTCTTGATCATAAGAACAACAAATGCATGAATGAGAGTAAAAGAAAGGTAGCAAAACAATACCTTCGGTTTGCATCAAGGTTCACAAATTCTTGATTAGAGGACTATTAAATGCATGAACGGAAGTAGAAGAAAGGCAGCAAACCAATACCTTAGGTGCTCCACTAACAGTACCAACAGGCAATGCAGCACGCAAAACATCCCAACTATTTAGATTATCAAGCATATCTCCAGTAACCTGCAAAGGCAAGAGCCATAGCGTGAAGTGAGAAAGTACTGCTACAATCACTCACTAGTAATCGTGAATTTATAAACTGCAAAAACAGATGCATACGGTCGAACTGATGTGCATAACATGGGAATATCGTTCAATATTCATGAGCTTTTCAACTTTGACAGAACCAGGTTTGGAGACCTGCACAATACCAATGCCTTGAGCAATGATTAACTTCTTTTCGGATTGGCTGAATCCATAGAAGAGAAATTCTATTTGATATTTCTCCTTCAATAGCCCAACTCAGAAACAGAAGAGTATAGCGTATACTAAGGCTAAGCAACAATCTTGTAATTGGAACTAAAACCAAGTTGATAAGTAAACAAACCTTTCCCACATCATTCCTTCCTAAATCAACAAGCATTATGTGTTCTGCACATTGCTTTTCATCATTTAAAAGCTCCTTTTCCAGCATTAAATCTTCCTCTAGTGTCGTCCCCCTTTTAACAGTTCCAGCAAGAGGTCGATTTGTGATTTTATTCTGTGGAACACAATATACAAGCAAAATAAAGATAGGAATAGAGACCAATTATCCATTTTCTTTCATAATATTATATTAGCTAGTAATTACCTTCTTTACACGTGTGAGAATTTCTGGACTTGATGCAACTAGTATACACCCTCTAGCCTGATGACAAGCAAGTAAGAAAGTACTCAAAATTGTAATTTTAGGCTAAATTCAACAAATGTAACATACCTGTAAATAAGTCATATATGGACTTGGATTAACAATCCTTAAGGCTCTGTAGATCTCAAATGGGTCTGCAAATGTTTGACGTTCAAAACGCTGACTCAACACAATTTGGAATATGTCACCAGCCAGGATATGCTCTTTAGCCTGCAAAACTGCCTCCTTGTATTCTTTACTTGTCATGCTGGACACCTCCAATTTGGATCCAAATTGATGAGTGACCAAACTAATTGAACCAGTAGTTAGCCTTGGTCTGAAATTGAGAATGAACTAACCATTATGCATGGAACTGGTTAACATTAGAAAGAAAAAAGAAAAAAAAAGAGTAATGGAAGGTGAGACATAAAATTGTCTACTTACAGAGGGATATTATGCACTCTAGATACTAAATTTTCCAAACGATTCACTCCATCACTAAAGGCCTCTTCAACTGAAGAATATTGCTCCAGTTGCACCCAGTGTATTACATATGCTTTCTGATGTCAAAAAGAAGAAAACAATTACAAAATGAATTTTCATTTGTACCTGTCAACATCTACATTATGTCTGTGTATATGTTTTATCAATTTGATCATATACATCTTATTTCTCGAATCATCTACATTTGATTCCTTCAAGTGTATCCATTATCTGACATAAGGAGCAAATATAACCATACAGCATTATTGCAGCAATGAATTAGTTAGTGAAGCTAAAATGAGAACTTCCAATTCATTTGGACGAAGAAAATAATCAAATCAGATAAGGAAAAGGAAGAGATTTGCAGAATAAAGTTATTAACAATCATAATTTGTCAGTAGGGTGAGAGAAAAAAGCCTGATTCAGTTTATGAACTACAAAAGACATTAATGGAAAATATTGCAGTACCTTTTCCACTTGATCAAACACAAGTACATCATCATAGAGGCCAAGATGTATGTCAGGGAGATTCCTGTCATCTGGAGGGGCGTCAGAGAAAGGGAGCTTTTTCTTCTCCACAAACCGCACTGTGTCGTAGGAGAAATAACCGACCCAGCCACCTAGCAAGCGATAGATGAACTTCTAGATCAATATACCTAGTATAAAGCCTCAATGTTTGGGAGTTGAATCATAGCATAGAATGGATAATATCTTGTTTACATACGTGCATAATACCCCTATCATAAACATTAGCACAATACTGCAAAACCTAAAGTTTGCCTCTACATAGCAGCTATAGCATTGCAATAAGCAAATCTTAAACAAGTGTGTGCAACAAAGAATCCTTAATTTAGGGGTAACAGATGCAAAACTAAAATGAACACTAATAAAGAAAAGTCAATCCTCTTAAAGAGTACAAAACATAGCTGCAATGCAAAAAAACATGTCAAATTAGTTATATGAATGCTTCTCTTACCACAAAACACATCTGGAAGCTCATCAACAAGTTGTGGTTTCCATCTATCCATGATTCTCTTAGGAACCATCATGGGATCCTCAACAATCTCTTCAGTTCTACTTCCTTCATGATGATCCAAAATAGTAACCATGTTTTCTTTTGCCAAAATCTCTATACTCGGCTGAGCGCCTATTATACTATACCGGCCCTAAGACAATTTATCAAAAGCAAATTTACAAAATCTGTGCAACTTGTAAGGAAAAAAACATGTGTAAAGGAAAGGCCCTACCACAATAGAATCTTCGGGACCAGGCTCTACAGATTCATACAGGAAGCTTGGAGCTTCTCTATCATCTTCCTTAACAAGGCAACGGTAAGCTAGCACAGGAGTAAGGTGATCAGAGAAGATGCATCTGTATACAGGTATCAAGTTGCCCTTTGTGGAAGCTTCCTGAAACTTATCCATGTCGACTGGAGCAAATAAAAAAAAATGCAGCAGAGAAATCGAACTCAATGGACGGTCTAAAGCAGACAAATCCAACATATAAGAATCTCACATTGCTCAATTTTCAACAAGATAATTCAATTCAATCTACAATAGGTAAAAGAAAAGAATGCAATTCATAATCTAAACCAGAACCGATCATATATGCTCGCTTACCAAGCAAAACAGATAAGCAAAAAGAAGAAAAATGATACCGAAAGAGTGAGAAGTTGAAGCAGAGCATTTGAGGGTGGGGAAACGAGAAGACTTGAAGGAGTTGGAAACAGCGAGAGAAGGAGATACTCGTCCATTAAAGGAAACGGAGAGGGATGAAGGAAGGCGGAAGAATGAAGACGGCCGTTGAATGCCTAGGGTTTTTTCCATAACTGCTACAGAGGTGGAGGCGGAAACGATTAATGAAGTCATCACTACACTCGGCAGGAAGGAGGGAAGACTGAGTCTGTCTTGTGAATCTAAATTATAAATAAATTTTGCTTTAGCCAAGTCTTGTCTGACTTTGCTGACCCCAAGATTTGACGTATCGGCTAGATCATGATCAATTATTTTTAATCCTTTTTTTTTATAGAATGACTAATATCTAGCTACTCTTTACATTACATATGCTTCTGATTTAAAATTTTGCCTATTAATTATTTTTTTTAAATGCCTTTTTATTCCATTATTAAATTTTTGTAATCACAAGTATAAATAAAAATATCTATACCCATCACTACCTAAATTGACTTGACGTGACTATACATTATATCTACATCAAAGCATGTTTATGAAAAGAAAGTACGGATCATAAAATAAAATTAAAATTATTTGGGAGACAACAAAATATCTTTTCACGACCGCCCCCGTACAAGTCCATCAATACAATGCACATGCAGAGGAAGTCACCGACTTTGTAGCGTTATCGTTGCTGACTATTTCTTCTTAAGCTTGTCAATTTCCAACTCCATACTCTTCTGTCACTTCTCTCTAGGGTTTTGCTTTCCTCACTTCCACAATGGCGGTGAAGCCAACCAAGACACAGACGTATTGGGTCTTTAGTATATAGTTATCGTATATGCATGGATGGGTTAATAATTTTATAACAATTTATTCGTTCAAAATTCAAATACAACCAACATTCTATATATAATAATAGTAAAGAACAATTGATAAGATTTACAGTTTATCAATGAATTTGTATTTGATTTCTTCCAAGCAAACTCTGGACCTCCTACCCCTGGGTTTGATTTGGCTGAAAAGGACAAAGCATACATGAGTACCTGCAAGGTTGCAGTATCTTCTTGCGTTTTTGGGAGTTCTGACTTTCTGAGGAGGCCTACAAGCAAAAAGGTAAACCGCTTGTTCTGTAAAATTTCCTTCCTGAATCATTGTCCTAGGGAGGGTATTTTGATCAATCTTGTTTCTTCTTACATGCTTCTGTCGGCTTTACGTTATACTTTTTTCAGGAAAAAGAAAATCATCATGGTGTTTCATTTGCGTATGTAGTCTTCCTGTTTTGATTGGAGACAATGAATGAGCCTGAAGTGGATAAAAATGCATATAAGTTTAATGTGGCAGTAAAATCCTTGATATAGTTTAGATAATGATGGTATATGCTTACGCTATCCTTGTGATGTAACTGAAAGTTTCATTTTTGGATTGGTGTGATGTGTCTTGTTTGTTCAGATAAGTGATTTTTCCAAGCAAAATATCTGTTTTGTCATGTTCGTGGATGAGCAAACACTGTCCAAACTTGCTTCTGAGGGACATATACCCGATGATAGAGGCCATATTGGTCTATGGAAAATGGTGATTGTCAGGAACTTGCCATATGAAGACATGCGAAGAACTGGAAAAGTCCCAAAATTCTTATCACATCGCCTGTTCCCTGCTTCTTGGTAACCACGAGACTGGCATTTAGTTTGGTTTAAAACTTTGTGCATCACCCTGACTTTTGTACTCCGAATGAATTTTCAGCTTATATGTTTTCTATTTACTGATATGCTATTTTTCAGGTATTCCATTTGGATTGACAGCAAGATGAGGCTTGTTACAGATCCATTGCTGATCATTGAATACTTTTTGTGGCGATCGAGATCAGAGTATGCCATTTCAAACCATTATGACAGACATTGTGTCTGGGAGGAGGTACTCCAAAATAAGCGCTTGAATAAGTACGATCCCAGAGCTATTGATGAACAGTTCAACTTTTACCAGTCTGATGGCCTCACTAAGTTTGATCCCTCTGATCCGAGTACCCTCCTTCCAAGTTGTATGTCTTGTAGCGTCCTTATTTCATTTAAGAAAAGTTTTATTTTCAATTTGAAGTTTAAACATCAAGAACTGATTTTTATACATCATGTGCTCTGCAGATGTGCCTGAAGGGTCTTTTATTGTCCGTGCACATACACCTATGTCAAATTTATTTTCATGCCTCTGGTTCAATGAAGTTGATCGCTTTACCTCACGAGATCAACTGAGCTTTGCGTATACTTACTTGACATTGAGAAGAAGAAATCCTGATCAACCTTTTTACCTAAATATGTTTAAGGTGACATACGTTACTAAAAAACCTGGTGCTATGCTTGTTGAACAATTGATTATCAGGATCTGCGGAAGTAATAGCATTTCAGAATGACTGCCATTTTTTCTATTTCATGGCAAGTAGATTAGCTCAAATTGAGGCCACATGGTCATTGTGCTTGCATCATTTTAGTTTCGCTTCATCTCTATTTGCAAGACTATGCATTGTGCACCTTTAGCTGTGAAATTATTTTTGATTACAATATGTTCTATACTTGTCATGTAATGATTGTTCCCTGAGCTGCCAATTTCACAGGGATAGAGGTATTCCCTGCCTTGGCTACATGCTCGGGGAAGATGAAGTAGTTTTTCAAAATTTCAGCAGCTTTCGTTCTAATTATCTGAGATAGTGTTCGATTTCTTGTTGATTTTGTGCAGGATTGTGAGCGTCGAGCAATGGTGAAGCTATTCCAACATAGAGTGGTGTCATCACCCCCACCTGGTTCTTGAATCAGGTTTGGCTGTTACCACTTGAATGGTAAGGTCTACCATGTTTGCCTCTTCTTCTACCATCCTTTCCCACATTTCCATATGTTGCTATTAACTGCATTTCTTTGAGCAAAACTTATTTTCAAAATGGGATTGTGGTCTGGCACCTTATTCTGGTCTCTGCTGGATCTATGAACTATGCAGGGACGTTTCCTGAAACAACGATATTCGATCACCACATTATTGGCCCTAATTCTGCAAGAATCTTAGCTGCTGAATTTAAAACTTGGAACTGGCGGTGTCATGAGAGACTATAGGTAAATGCCTTGCAGTTGATTTTGGAGGGATCACGTGAAATTGATGTAGTTTTCATCTTTGAGAGATTGCACTCATTTTTACCTTGCCAAATGACTTTTGGAAACGCTGGACTAAAGTGTGGTAAGATTGCAAAGATGGCCAACACCGCTATAAAGGACACGAGCAGTTCTTGTCTCTTCATCTGTCTTTTTGTTGCAGTGTGAGAAACACCTTAGCATACACATATATAGAGAGAGAAGCTCATATACACAAAATATTGCTCTCTCACGATTCTACTCTTGTAATTTGTTCTGAATCTTGGGATGGATGGTACAGAAAGGTCTTAAGGGCCCAAAGTAATCCCAAATTCTTATGTTTTTGTCTGAGTGATACTGATATTTGCTGTAGTAGCTTGCTTGACTGTTGTTCAAACAAATAGAGAGACAGAGCGGTATTCCCTTAACAGTCTCTAGCTTTGGATCTCCGCACACATCCTTGGCGGTTCGAGAATTGCAGCTTTAAGATACCCAAGTGTAGGCTCTTGAGTGCCCTACATGTAAAGAGGCAAAGAATAGTTTGGAACTGTATAATAACAAATTTGTTCTACTTTCTAAGTTCCGTTTTTCAGTTGTAATTGCCATGTCTTGTAATTCACGTCTTTCAAAAAAATTCAACCTTTATTCCCATGGCATGGTTGTTGTTTGGCCTCAAATGTTGTTCTATGGTATGAATTGGCTCACGGGGAAGTTATGTGCTCCGCTTTCCATTAATTTTTTTGGGTGTTTTCGCTCACTTCTGTAGCAGTTCTGGGGACAATTCACCTCATCAATTCACCGCATCAGCAACGTGAATATGTTTATATTGAGTAGTAATGTACATAAAACCAGTGTTTTGAGAAATGACCTGATCTAACCTTTTTGAGTGTCCTTGGCAATAAATGCCTCATCTTGAGCAAATGGAGGTGGGATATTTCTAACAAACTTCCGATTAAAGCAATCGTCATGAGTGATGAGGAAAATTAATGTGCACCACTGCACATACAACCATTCAGTAACATGAATAACACTTGCAAAGGACGTTTCAACTTAAAAGCAAAAACAGTAATGTCTAACCTGGTTTAGAGTTGGCGAAATTGGAGCCCCTAGCCCACAGAAGCAAAGCTCAAGCTAGATGACTCAACCATTTATGTAGCAGTTGAAAGAACACAATGTCCAGAATGGGGTCCTATGCTTTTGCAAGAACCAAAATTCCAGGCACAAGAACAAGGGCCGCAATTCTTGGTCGAACTTTGTGTAGTTGATAAGATTCCAAACATACCCTCAACTTTGAGTAAAAATCGTCTGCTTCCCTTGTCCATCTAATTGCCGCAACCTTCTCAAAATGGAAAATGAGCTAGAAAAATGGCACAAGTCTGGTTGTAAAACAGCTCATCAGGGAAGCAGAATTAAACGGATAATTCATTAAAATGAAAGATATTTGCAGCGCTGAAACAATTCTCCACTGACAAAGGTACATTTCTGACCGTCAATGCTAATACATGTCACAAGAAAAACAATGTAAATTGTTTGAGCTTTAAGCAAGGTAACGATACAATTTTCTATCCACAACATCTCTCTCCAAGAAATCCCTCTCAATAAGAGACTCGATCCTTTTCTTAATCTCTGTAGGATTAGCCAGGAAGCGTGACTGCAATTGCTTAGTGACCTCAGCAATTATATTGTTATGGTCCAGCACCCTCCTTGATTTCATGATCCTTACAATTGCAGCTTCAATCTGAGGCTTTCTGTCCTCCTCTACCCTCTGCCGGGTCTCTTGCTTCTCAGGTTCTGATTCCTTCTGTGCAACCACAGTCCCTATCTTCACCTTATAGAACTTGCTTGTGAACTTGTCATTAACAAAAAATACATCATCCTCACCGATGTCCTTACTCATGGGCTCTTTCCGGAGAACATTCTTCCCCTTCACACATGCCATTGATTGCAAGCATCTCTTCAAGTCTGAAGCAGGAATCTCCGTTGCCTGCTCAATCTCCTTGTAGCTAAGCCTATCAGCATTATTAAAAAGCATGAGCACACACATCTGGTAAGTCGAGACATTCAATTCATGCTTCTGGCCCTTCCCAAAAGTTGCTTTGATGTCTGCTGTTCCCATGTTAGTTTGCCAAGACAATCTACGACCAGTGTGGGTCCCAAGGTAATATGACCTGAACTTGTTGCACAAAACTGACATTTCAGCAGGCAAATTACATGTAACACTAGGTTGAGTAGGCCAAGATCCAGTAGTCAAAACCTGGACAACCAATGTTGGTCCATCACCAAGCTCAGGGTGGGCCGCATAAAACCCTTGCATTGTGTCCTGAGAGGTCTTCATGTCTGTAAACATGCCTTCTAATTTTGAAGTGAACTGATATCCACATTCTGTCTTAAGCTTGACAATCAGACTTCTTTCTGCATCATCAGAGAAAGTTTTCCCTGATAGCAACCGTTTAGCTAAATGCTGTTTATAATACTTCTCGAATACATCTTTCTCCTGTAAGTAACGAAACAACATCATCACCTTGTCAAGAATAACTTCCACATCCTCCTCACTTACACCTTTTAAACCTTTCCGGAGCTTGTCATCCACAAACAATGAAATAAACTCAGGAGATCGAACGTTAAGATTGATGAAGTATTCAAAGGAGGAATTTAAAGCATTTTGGAATGTCTTGTCATTGCTGAATGCTGAGCTTACAATGCTGTCATACTTATCTTTTTCATCCAACAAACGTTGAACAAATTCCACCGGATCCTTCAACGTTTCAGGATCAGTCACTAGTTGCTTGCCAGTTTCCCTAAGATGCGAAGTCATTACATCTCGTATTATCGAACGACCATTAGAAACACGTCGGAACAAGTTATACATTCTTCCTAAATCTTCATACTTATCGTCAAGAAGCATATTTACCATGCCCGAATTCTCCATGTGGACCAACCTGTGCATGTGGTTAGCAATCATCTCCTTCTCCACCACATCAGTTATCCTAACTTCACTCTTGGCATCCAAATAATGTGTCACCCTTTCAATCTCTTCAAACAACCGCTTCTCAGCTTTCTTCAGGTACTCCCCACAGTCACAGCACTCAATAAACTTCTGTGATTCACCCCTATAAAACTCCGCCGAGACCCCAAGAAACGGCTCCTCAAAGTCCACTTGATAAACCGAACACCCCAAATCCATCAGCATCTTGATCACATTCCTCATCAACCCTCTGTCAATAACCTCACCGGTCCGCTCTCTACGAATCAGTTCAAGAAGGGTATTTAACAGCCTAGTCTGGATTTTAGCAGAGTGAATAATATTATCCCTCCACAGGTTGAGGCCAAGATCGTGAACTGGGGTTTTATGAGTACTAGGAATGTAAGTCCTGTCCATGTACATCAAAATATCCCTGATCATTTGCAAAGCTTTGTTATGATCACTCCATCTCCTGTTCAGCTCCTCAAGGAAAGAATCTCCCTGAGCAGCATCAATTGACTTTGATATATCTTTAAGATGTGAAGTCATAGTTGTAACCAAACCAGAGTAGAGCTTCTCACCAAATTTATGCAGCACCATGTTGTATGCATTCCTACAATCAAAAAATAATAATAATAATTTCCTAAAATCTGCTTACATCCATCAAACAAAGCAATTATAAAACATTCAAAAAAGAACATACTCAAAATAAAAACTACAAAATCATACACAAATCATCATATATACATGATATTGATATTAAAATAAATTAAGAATATAAATTAGTTAAGCATCAGCCATATATACACATAAGTGATTATCTACCTGTAGAGCTCTTCGAAGCTGAGGCCACTAGCGTTGTGATTGTAAATCTCACGGATGGCGTGTTCAAGAATCTTCCAGGTCTTATCGGCGTATTTGGGATCGACCACCACCCGGTGCTTGAACGCCTCTATCTGAAAGTTTCGCTTCTTCTGATTACTCATCGGATGGATCCCAAAGAAGACAAGAAGAATTTTCCTCTTTTTTTTCCCCCTTTTGTTAGGGTTTGAAATTTTGCGGAAACAAATGGAGGGGAGGGGAGGGGAGGGGAGGGTAGGAATGGAATTTTAATGGAGGAAGAGTGAAGGGAAAGGGTGGAGGAGACAGGGAAAGAAAATTGTATAATTGGTGTCTGTTTGTTTTTTTTTTTATTTAGGGAATTGGTGTCTGTTTGTTAAAAAATCACAGTAAATAGAGGTTCACGTGTAAAAATTTTTTAAAGAAATTTTACTCTTATTGTCTTTATGATTTATTAAAATATATGCAATTTTTCTGAACAAAATGATAATTTAATTAAGAAAGTAGTTATTTCATTAAATAATTATATTAATAAATAGTTATTTTAATTATTTTATTATTTTGTATAACCTTCGTTCACTTAAAATTAAAGATGATAAAAAATGTTCAACCCGTCTTAACTCAAAGTTAAATGATTAAATTTCAAGTTGAACAAATTTTAACTTATTACGTTTGACATTAGTCCGAGCTAATAGAGTCAATTTAAATCGATTCAAATCAAATAATATTATTTTGACTCAATATAATAAGTTGAACAATTTATTAAATAAAAATGACATTAGTTAGATAAATATGTAGTTTTGACTTTGATTCAATTAGAGTTTGAACTATTCAAACTCTATTAGATTTCAAGTCAGATTAACCTGATCCAACTTATTATCATATCCATTTATAATATTTATCAATAAATTTTCAACTATGAATTTAAATTTAATAACTTAATAAATCATTAAGTAAGTTGATAAGATTCAAAGTTAAGCCACAAATTTAATATATGTAATTATTAGATTAACTCATTTCCAATTACAAGCATTTGAGGAATCTCACTAAACAGCTTGGAGTAATAATGTCACCCCAGCCTTCCTAGAGGCTAATTGGACATTTGTTAGCCCTCTTTCTAATCTTCAAGATCTACTCTAGTTAAGACATTTCTTAAAGCCCAATAGAGAAGAAGTTCTTTATCATATAAGTGAGACCGTTAAGGCGATCAATCATCAATAGACAAAACTGGAAATCATAAATAGAGTTCTAGCTGAAGATGAAATTGATAGAAATGTTTGGAAGCTATCTAGTGCTGTGAAATTCACTAACTTATCATACAGGAAAGTCTAAACAGGTATTTATCCAACCATAAATTGGTACGAGTTAATGTGGGGTAAACATATCCTACTGAGGACTTCAATTACTCTATGGAAAGCAATCAAGGAGAGACTTTCCATACTAGATAGACTTGACATTGTTTTGATGATTCCAAATAGATGTGTTAAGTGACAGAGATAAATGTTGCTCCAATTGGGTTCATCTTCGGGTCATGGACTATAAGGCCTGGAGCGTGGGCCATATCAGCAGCCGATGTCCTTGCTAGGACCACAGCACTCGCAACGCATCGTACATACTCCCTTTATTCAGTCCTTTTTGTTCCCTTTTGTATAGGTCCCTTAGCTGTATTTTCCTTGGCTGTATAGTGTCCTTTTCTGTTAGAGTAGACAGTGACCTAGCCAATAGGATGAATAATGTTAGTATAAATTCCCTTCCTGTTCTCACAGTAAAGTATGAATGAAATATATTTGTTTCATCATTCCTATACATCTTTTCATGGTATCAGAGCCTAAAGCCTGATCCAAGCTAACCTATATCCAGAATGTCAAACATGGCCGATGATAATGAGGCCAGTAACCCCACACACAATCCTGACCTAGAAAGCTACTCTATCACAAACACAGAAAACCCTGGGGCAGTCCTAGTCACTGCCCTGTTCAATGGCAATAATTACCTGACATGGAGCAAGTCCATGATGATAGCCCTATGTGCCAAAGACAAGCTGTCCTTCATTGATGGAACCTGTGCACAACCCATGGAAGATAGAGAACTCCTTGCTAGGTGGAAACGTGCAAACTCTATGGTGAAGTCATGGATCCTCAACTCTATGACTAAGGAGCTAAGCGATGCCTTCTTGTCATTCCCCACAGCCAAGGAACTCTGGGAAGAATTGAGAGAGAGATTTGGAGAGGCCAATGGGCCACTGCTGTATCAAATAGAAAGAGAGATCAGTTCCTTTAAACAAGATAATCTTACTATTTCTGCTTATTACACTAAGTTAAAGAAGCTTTGGGATGATTTAGCTAGCCTAAACCCTACACCCACATTCACCTGTGATGCTGCCAAAGCTATTTCTATGAAGGACAACACACACAGACTGGTTCAATTCCTCATATGACTAAATGAGGACTATGAACATGTGGTCAACCAAGTCTTGCTGATGGAACCATTACCAATGGTCAATAAAGCTTTTGCAATGATGCAAACGGTAGAGAGGCAAAAAGCAGTAAACTCCAATCATGACAGCAATCTAAATGTGGCTATGATGGCATGACAAACCAACTTCAACCCCAAGAAAGGTGGAAGAAACACCAGGAAGACATTCAACAAGAAGGAAGACAAATACTGTGTGAAATGTGAGAGATCGGGACATACCATTGAAACTTGCTTCAAGATCCATGGAGTACCCAACTGGTACAAAGAACTGACCAACCAGAAGAACAAAGCTAATTTTGTAGCAGCTGTTGATACTCTTGCAGATATTCCACATGAGATTAATGAGCAGAATGAGAAAAATGGACAGATTTCACAAGGCTTGGTAGCCTTCATTCAACAGGAGATATCTAAGGCAATCAAAGGGAAGAACACAGGTGAGGTAAAGTTTGGAGGGCTAGCAAACTTTGCAAGTAATAGCACGAGTCACAATACAGAAAATAAATGCATGTGGTTGGTTGATTCAGGTGCTTCATCTCATATGATCACAGATCTTGCTTTTTGCAATAAACACGAACCAAACAAATTGTATGAACTAGTAACTTTGCTAGATGGCACAAAGCAGCATGTAACACATGTATGTGAAGCCTCCGTTGGAAACCAAATTACCCTAGATGAAGTCCTACATATCCCTAATTTCTTTAAGAATCTACTCTCTATGCACAAACTCACCACACAAAATGACATTGCAGCTATCTTCTTGTCTAATGAATTGTTTTTGCAGGACCTTCAGACTAACAATGTCATAGCTGTTATCAAAGCCAGAAGTGGGTTGTATGAGCTAACAGAAGCAAATTTGATACCCCCAGGAACCTTGAGAGGACCCTCCCTAGATTTCTATCAAAATCAAAACTTTGTGTTTAGTGCTAGTGTTTCGGTTAATACCTGGCATAGTAGACTAGGGCATGTTTCTGAGGAAAAGATGCAACATATCAATGAAATCAAAGGGTTTAAATCCGATTTATCAAATTGTCAAATTTTTCCCATGGCAAAGCAACTCCGAAAACCTTTCCCTAAACACAAAATACAAACCACTAAACCCTTTGAGATTTTACATATGGATCCATGGGGGCCATATAGAGTACCAAGCCTAAATGGATCCCAATTTTTCCTAACCATTGTTGATGATTACTCTAGAGCCACCTGGACTTTCCTACTCAAACACAAAGACAACACATACCCTACCATAACCCATTTTATCCAAGCTATAGAAAAACAGTATGATGCAAAAGTGCTTAGAGTCCAAACAGACAATGGGAAAGAGTTTTTAAATCATGAGTGCAGAAAGCTCTTTGCAGACAAAGGAATAATGCATCAGAAAAGTTGTCCATACACTCCACAGTAGAATGGAGTGGTGGAAATCAGACACAAGCACTTATTACAACTTACAAGAGCCCTATTGTTTACAGCAAAGTTACCAAAATCATATTGGGGAGAGGCCCTTCTCACTGCTACCTATCTCTTAAACAGAATTCCCATCAAAGTCCTACAATGGCAAACCCCATATGAGAAGCTACATCAAAGAAAACCCACCTATGCACACTTGAGAGTGTTCGGATACCTGTGCTTCGCATTAGGTAAAACACCAAACAAGACAAAGCTAGACCCTAGATCCTCTAGATGCATTTTCCTAGGATATATGCCATATTACAAAGCTTATCGAGTCATGGACATCCACACTAAAACCATTTTTAGCTCAAGGGATGTCACATTCCATGAAAATACCTTTCCCTTTGCAAATACACCTACAGCCACTGAACCTAACCCTTTACCCCTCTTTCCTTACAACATAGTAGGCAATGATGATATGCAAACAATAGCACAAGAAGACACACCATAGTTGCCTACCTCACAAAGCATTGAACCTACTCCAGAATTAACAAACCCACAATCTCAACTAGATATACCTATCGGTCACAGCAAAACTACAAACAATTTTGTGAGGAGGAGCCACAGAATCCATACTCCACCAAAATACTTGGAAGACTACATCCACCAAGCTTCAGCTCATCACTCCACTTCTGCCCTCGATAACGCTAACAACATGTTTGTTTTTTTGGCCCCGCAGGAACAACAAAAGACAAAGAGTCAAAGTTCCATATTACACATAATCCAAAATAAAAAGAATTCATGGGAAATGTATCTGTTGTTTTTGAACCCATATCCTATGAGACAGCCAGCAAGTCAAGAGATTGGGTGGACTCCATGGATGCACAGTTAGAGGCTCTAGAGGACAACCAAACTTGGGTTCTCACTCAGTTGCCTAAGGGGAAGAGAGCAATAGCATCAAAATGGGTCTACAAGGTCAAATATAATCCAAATGGTACAGTGGGCAAACTAAAATCAAGGCTGGTGGCAAAGAGGTTCAATCAAAGAGAAAGGGGTGGATTATTCTGAGGTTTTTGCACCTGTAGCACGGGTTGTAACAATAAGGACCTTCCTAACTATAGCAACCATGAAGAAATGGCCTATACTGCAATGTGACATAAATGATGCATACTTACATGGACACATAGAGGAAGAACTATACATG
>JAOSBP010000008.1:24144485-24158273 GCA_027563825.1 Erythroxylum mucronatum
AGTAAGTAACAGTAGCTGGATTTCTAATCCAGCCAGCAGCCAGCGGTCCCGGGAGTGGGCCATCAGCCAGGGCTCACAACCCGGACCAGTCGGGCTTCAGGTTTGGGATCCGACAGAATTTGTGTTAAGTACTATGTAATTTAATATATGTTTGCCGGGATTATTTACCGGAAGTTTTCGTATGCTTTGGTTTGTTATACTGTTTTGTGTGGCATTCTTACATCCTTCCAGGGGGTATGCGGGTGTCACAATTAAGGCATATTGGTTGACTAATGAGTGCCTTAGGGGAACATTAGTTGACTGTACCATTATATTGGTCTTTTAATATATCAAAAAAATAGCCTTGTTACAAGTTTAATGTATATTGGTTGATCACTAGGTCATATTAATGTATTAATGTGCATTAGCACATAAAAGTTTGCTAGTCATTACATATTGGTTCACCACTTAACCATATTAGTCGACCAATGTATCCTTTAAAAGGACATTGATCAGCCATATCACCATATTGGTCGACTAATGTGTCCATAACCTCACATGTTATACATTTAACTTATATTAGTCGATCACTAACTTAAATTGGTCGATCAGTCCCCTAAAAATATTATTTTTACAACTTCAAATGCTTAAACTTGTTTTGTTTAATGTAATCTTAATTAAAAACAACTTTCTAAAATGTCTTCTAAGGAGTATTTGGAATATCAAAGGGCTTTTCTTCTAAAACAAAAACTTTTATACCCTATGATGAATGAAAGGTTGTTATAATGAAGTAAGATGAAACGTTTATGCATGGTGAGCCTTTAAGATTATCAAAGTGATTAAATGAGATCACAGTTAATATTACAAAATATAGAATGACTTTGATGTGCCTTAATCTTTTTTTCTACTTGACGATGTTCACTTCAAAGGTTGCAAGCTTCAACTTTTCTTTCATCTCTTTGAACTATCTTCTTAGGTTTTGACTATATCTTGTTCTTATGTTGTTTCTTATTAAAATAACAAATTTATTAATAGTACTTATTTTTTGTTATCGTCAAAATATCAATTGAAATCTCCCTTAATTCAACAAATACAAACATTCAAATCAAAAGTCAACCATCTAGGGAAAGTGAGCCTAGGGTTTCAACCATAAACCTTCACACTTTACGAAAAATATGAGAAAAAGAAAAAGGAAAGGAAAAGGAAGAACTAACTCTAAAATTGATTGAAAGTTCTAATTAGAGAATTAGACAATATCTAACTAGTAATCACATCTTTTCTTCTAATTAATTTGTGCATGGTAATACAAAGAATGGAAGTCATCGATCTTAAACTTCTTGATAGCAACAATGCAATATGCAGTTTATGAAGAACATGTGGCATATGTAATGGTTATCTCTTAAAACAAAGAGTTTTAAATATCTAAATAAGTGAATTTAGCATGATTTTAGGTGTATCTCAAAATTGAATCTTACAGAACGGTAAACTAAAAGAGTACCAATAACTGCAGAAGTATAAAAGAGCTTAAGGTTCTGAAAAATCAAGATGAAGAAGAACAACTCACCGAATTGGAAATGTTGGCCATCGGTGGGCCACACAAACATTAGGGATCGGTCGAACCAATGCAACGAAGATGAAAATGGTTGATGACGACGACATTGGAGTGCAGAAAGAGTGTCCCAGACGTTAGATGCACAGTGACAAAAATGTGGAAATTAGGGATGAGAATAGTCAGTGGTGATAAAGTTGTAAGGTGGATCTAAAAATAATAAAAATTATGTATCACTGCCCAATTTGGAAAACCTTGACATACTCAAATGTTATGTTAATTCGAGTTTAATTCAATTAATTTGAAAATTTACATTTTTTATATACTCCCAAAATATTAGGGCTTGATTTGTACTTTAGTACAAATATTACAATAAAAAAATTTAATAGATCTTACTGAAGTATTAATGAGTTTGGTTTGGATAAAAACTTTTAAGCCCGTATTCCGGGATAACAACCATAATGCACAAATTTCGTGAAAGTTGGGAGAGAGATATTAATTATACGCAACTTTTATTTTGTATTTATAAAGAGGCGGTTTTCGTAATTTGAAATTGTAACATTTTGGTTAATTAGAAGAATTTAGGTTAGGTCTCGTTCCATTTTCAAAGAAACATGCAAATTAAAAACTTTCTTCTTCATTCAAACAATTGTTTTTGTCCTGAAATCCTCTGTCCTTCTTCTTCTGGTCCTATCCTGTTCCCTTTTGATCTAAGCTATCTACTTATATTAGACCCACATAAATAAATAGTTTGGATCGACAGGAGACAGAATTGGGCCTGAGGATCTGGTCCCGTTTTTGTGTTTGTCTTAGACAAAGTTTGTTTTATAAGTGACACTTACGTATATGGTAGCTGTATTTCAGAGCATCCACATCAGTAAATTTCAACACTCATCAACAACTTGATTTTGTAGAGGACGAGCTTGGTCGTCTACTGCTCGAACTCGGTAGTTTCCTACTTTCCTTTGGTTAGAAGACAATCGACTGTGGTCCCAGATATTTACAGAGAGAGCACAGTTCAAGTAAACAACCACTTGCTTTCATAAGTGGACCACCGACTTGGATATTTTCTTCTGTTCTGCCCAACGACTGAACTATCCTTAGTCATTTCGACTCCATCCCACCGCTGAAATGTTCTACCGAACAATCATGCATCCTCATACGCACTACCAAAAGCCGAAGGAGTAATTAACAGAGCTATATGCAATTCCATAAGTTAAACTATCGTTCCTATAAGATATAGTGAGTGGGGTGGGGAAGACATTTTAGTAAATTATAGTGCAAATGAAGATGATTTGAGAGGGGACATGGACCTATCGAAGGCTTTTATATTGGTGGAGACGGGAAGATATATTTTTTTATATGGGAGAATTTGTAGATGAGGAGATAAGGAGATTGGCGTAACATTGGCGTCTGCACGTCCCTGTCCGATCTCCTATCTATAGCATTCGCCTGCCTCCATATGAAAAGGTGGCCTCCTACCTCAACCTTTTCCTTTTGTTGGCTATATCCTCTCTTACAAACCTAACAACTCTTTTCTTGTTTTCTAGTCAGAACTGTAAGCAAGTAAACATGGGATCTTTCTTTCTTTCTCTGTTCTTCCCTTCAAGATTTCAAAACCAAACAATAATTGTTTTAGAGATCAATGACTTCTCAAATCAGGCAATAATAGCAAGAATAATTCCACCCCAATTGCATGTCTCTTTCCGTCATGTATTGAAGTTTAATAGGAAAAGAAGCTAAGAAGAGATCGTGAGGTTAATCATATCAGTCTGGAAACAAGTCGTCTTTCCTTATTTAAATTGAATATGATGGGATTCGTTGAACAAAATAAGAAGAGAGTGAGGTTCCTACTACAAGAACTGTTTACAAGCTTGCATGGTTGCCTATCTTTCTGTATCAAGTTATTGTTCAATCCAGCTCGGGAAGTGTATTTAGTATTTCTGGACAAGGTTTTGTTAGAATTTACAATGGACCTACGGGCCCACACGAGAAGGAAAGCTAGACCACATACAAGCCTAAGTGAGGTTCCATCCTAAAACCAATTAGTAATAGGTGGAGTAGCCCATTAGACTTATATGTTAGTTTTACTTTCCTCTCTTTCTCCAATATGGGACAACTCCCACTCTTTATATTTCAACACACCCCTTCACGTGTGGGTCTAACGCGTGACATAATTTATCATTTCGAAGTGTTAACGACTAACATAAGAGCAACCCGCTCTGATACCATGTTAGAATTTACAATAGGCCTACGGGTCCACACGAGAAGGAAAGCTAGACCACATATAAGTCCAAGTGAGGTTCCATCCTAAAACCAATTAGTAATAGGTGGAGTAGCCCACTAAACTTATATGTTAGTTTTACTTTCCTCTTTTTCTCCAATATGGAACAACTCTCATTCTTTATATTTCAACAGGTTTCACAACTCCCATTTTTTATATTTCAACAGGTTTCACATACGGGGACCTAATTCGTATAAGAGAGTAACTCAAACCCATAATATTTCGTAAGCACATTAAATCTTGATATTGCTATACAATTGATCTGTTTTGCGACAAATGTTTAGCTAAAATGGCCTTATGTAACATGACGAAGCATACTCTGGATTACTCCAAGGATCAGTAGTGGTTTATGGTGCTGCATGAATGTGCAAAACGTGACACTAAGTTGATAAAGTAGCAAATATATATCGTCCGCTTATATATCAAATGGCTACAAGAAGATGAGGAAATGAGTGGGTGAGGATTAACTCAAAATAAAAAATCAATCTATCTTGGAGATAATTAGTGGTTGTGGTGCTAATCCTTTTTAGACTGTGTAATGGGTGATCTTACTTGATCAACACTATTTGTGGAGGAGGAAAGTGTACTGGAGATGGCCAAATCAAGATATTTATTTCCCATGATAACAAAAGGAGTTTTTGGCCCACCAATTTTATTTTTATGTCACGCTGAACACTGGAATAAAAAATGTGTAATCTCGAACCAAATCCTGTTTTCCGAAAACAGCTGAAAGGGTACCGATGGTTGTTAGACTATATGCCAAAATGTGACCACATTCAAGTCTTTATATGCGTTAGCAACCTTTATTTACATTGGTGTTTAATTTTTCTAGTATCAAACAGAGTTGTCTGTTACACCAATTTGTGATCATAAAATAAACCATGGATCGAGGAATCATCTTATTAATCAAACGTCGTATACTCGTGTAGGAAATCTGTGAATCCAAAACAAGGAAAAAGAAGGAACACAACTTGTATCGTCGTACAACTTCTCATTATTATTAGTACAATTGTACATGCAGAGACTTGTTGGGTGAAAGTAACGGCCAGATTTGTTCCATTTCTTGCAAAAGGTGTACTATAAATCTACAATAGAAAGGTGCCTTTGCCAAAAAAGGACCAGCAGATGTTTAAATTTTGTCAATTAACTAACTAGTTTTTACTTTTCTTTTTACCTTTCTCGGTAATCTGCGTTATTTTTATATTGTTTCATTTACATGTGGGTTGATCGGAAATAGTCTCTTTATCATATAAAAGTAAGGCTACGTACTATCGAACCTTCTCATATCTCGCTTCATTGTGAAATTTCGGACTAAGTGATGATGATAATAACGATAATGAACTAACTAGTTTTTTCAACTTTCCTTCGGCATGTATATATATACTCATTTCCTGCTATTCGGATGTAGCCAGAGACCAAGATGAGACATGAGAGTCCATGTTCAAGCTATTCCCACGTGCATATATCCAACATAGTTATTCCCACGTGCATATATCCAACATAGTAACCGGGTGTTTTGAACGTGCTCTTTTCCCCCATATGTTAAAAAGCATAAAATTCTAATTCTCCTTCAACCTTCAAGATAAAATCACTAGACAGTGAGCAGGATTACATATAATTTACGTGACGTAGCTAGAAATTACCTTCAGTGTATTTACTTATTTTTATAGAATATTGTTACTGTCAACATGGTTTTGGCATTTAGAAGATTAAATCCCACTCCTATGAGCAATAATGTGATCACATACATACAAGTAGAAGAAAAGTTGATCTTTTGTGTCTGCGATCGATTCTTCTAGAAAAGCAGAGGACAACAGGGTCTGCAGGCGTATGCAACTGCAGGAAGTAACCAAACCACAAAAGTATAAATAAGCGGTGCTGGCTGACAATCCTTTTTACAGCAGTGGACAAGTAGAGTAGGGGTTAGGTAAGCAATTTGTGTGGCAAGTTCAAAGTCTCCAACCCACAACACCTCATCAAAAAGAGACGTCGGTAACATTGTCACGTTCCTAGTACATGATGCCTTCCCAGTTTCAGCTCTCTTCCCCTCGACCTTTTTCTCCCATAAGCATCAAAGTTGGCTCTTTCTCTTTGCAAACTCTTGCTTGTCTACTTTCTAAGTTGCTTAGGCCTGTACAATAATTCGTGAAGTGATCTACATTATTCCTTAATTGACGGATCATGTGATTCAAATCTCTTCAGACCGCGTCCACTTTTTGCATCATTGCTGCATGTTTCTGGATGAAGGTGGTTGGTTAAGTGTACCTGAAATTATCTGAAACTTTAGTAAGTTGGCGTAACTATGATAACTAGTAATAACGTTTCAAGTATGAAATGAGTATAAATAGGGTATTATCATTGAAAATAAAAATACTAATTTTGTATTCTATTGAAAATTCGATACAGTATGGTATCAGAAATTTGATTCTCTCAAGATAATAAAACATAGGGTTAAACTAATGGATCACACAAAGCACTATTATCATAACAAGGACAACAGGGTTTATCTTAAATTAGTATTTGTTTAAAATGTTAAATAAAGAATAGCGATAAAGAAGATGGTTAAAATAAAAATATATTGCAACTTGATTTACAATATAAAATTAAAATCAAATAAAAATTTAGATATCACGTGGACTTCAATTTAATAATTTTTTTTTGATAAGTAACTTCAATTTAATAATTGAATAAGACAAACTTACATATTATAGAAACAACATTCCAAAGCATTTCAATATATTATAGATTATATCACTTAATTATTCTATCATATTTAGATAAAACAACACCTTCAAACATTTTAATGTTAGCAATATATTATAGATGATTTTGCTATCAGTACAACTCATCATTATCATACCCAGTTCGAAGTCCTGCAACAAAGCGGGGTCTGGGAAGGTCTGATAGTACGCAGCCTACATATTAGAGAGACTGTTTCCGGTAGACCCACATGCAGATGTGACAATAAAAGAATGATGCAGGTTAAAGAGTAAATAAGTAAAATTGACACAGTAAATCATTGTATAAATAAAATCACAATAAATACATAACTAAATAAAAATAAAATATAACTCGATTTTTAAAAATATTTTAAAACTAAAATATAACAAAAAATATCAGCTCTTTATCTTTAGAAAAGCACCAATACTTAGATGCTATCAGTACAACTCAATAATAAACAACTAAAAGAATGTGGTATCCTTCACAAAACAACTCTTGTTGATATTATTGGTTTGTTAGTTCTAGTTCCCAACGGTCCTATTCATCATCCTGAAAACACGAATGTAAAGAATGGGCAAGATTATTTTGTTAGAGAAAATATAATGAATTAGGCCTTAAAGGCAATCAAGAGTTATATACAGAGCATTACAAACTTGTTAAGACTTAGCTATGACGAGACTATTAATTTAAACCACCACATCGTGGAGTACCGATCGAGCCACCTCAAAAATGTAGTCAAAAGCTGTCTTATTATCTACGAGCTGCTTCTCAGCATGGTTTAGCCTTTGGAGTGTAGGTGAACTTCAACCACCCGCTTCTTGATCCGATTAATAGTATCAGTCGGCTCAATGTCAATTTCAATTTCAACTGTTGGCAATCTTTCTTTCATGGGCAAGAGTTTTGATATCAAACAGGAAGCACAAGATCAAGCAAAACTGGGCAATTAAGGCGTGTTTGTGACCACAAGGCCTGGCCATCTCCATCCGTAAACCCAACATAAACTTGAAAGAAGGCCATGCAAGGCATCCTTCCCAATTTTACTTGGGAACGTCCAATCCCTGACAAGTTGTTAGTCGATTTGAAGTTGTTACTTGGGGCTGAAATTGGGAGCTTCACACACCTGAGGTAGAAGGGTGAAAAGGGAATTATAATGGCTGCTTCTTGGAGAAAAAAAGACTTGCTCCCACGGGTCTAATAGCTCTTATCTTTGTTTTTTCTTTTGGTAATAGCTCTTATCTTTGCTTTACTGGTAATTGAATGTTTGAAATCCCATCCTCGTTACTTATCAATTGAAGTTACACGTTGTGGTACAACTGTAAAAAATTAGGCCATCAAATTGCAGCAAACTACTGTTAATGATCAACTTGGAAGACATCGGACAAAGGGACATACATAGAAATCCGAAAGCGACGGCACCGAAAGCCGCACTAAAACATGATTTTGAGCGCGTTAAGTTAAAAAAGATCGTCAATTAGCGATTACAGGCCACTGGTGAAGACGTCACCATCACCACTAGACTCTGCTCTCTCATCTCCATTTCCTTTCCCTGACGTAACATCTCGAATCCAGCTTTTACCTCTTTCACATTTTGGACCGTCAATGTCCGCCTCTTAAGCACCAACTAGACTAGATATTTTGTTCTCTTAATCCATCCGTTTGAAAATTATGAAAAGGCCAGGATATTGTAAATAAATGACCTCAATCTATTATTGAATATTAAAGATATTATTGCTTTTAATATGCAAAACCAATAATATGCAGATGTCCTTTTCATGTGATAAATGACCGTAATGTAACTTGTTAATTGTCCTTTATAAAGTACGGTTTCCTGTTTACGTGGCATTTACATTGGTTTACTATTACGTGCACCATTTCACAATACATACTTGGTTTCGTCCTCCTTGTATCTTCCCGTCTCATAAATTATATACTTCCTTTTATTTATAATAAATGTCGTTTTAGATACATTTTAATTATTCAAAATAAGTGTCATTTTTTACTTTGTATGCATACTTATAATTTTACTTCCAAAATTAACCTTTAATTTCTCTCTCGTCTTAATTACACAGATCACAATTTCAAGACAATTTAATACTTTCTCTCACAATTTTTTATTAATATGCAACTTCTCTCTCATCTTAATTACACAGATCACAATTTCAAGGCAATTCATAGGAGTATTGATAAGAGTATATCTATAATTTCATTAGCTTTCTTAATAAGCGTGTATTTTTTAAAAACGACACTTATTATAAATTGAAGGAAGTAACTTTTAGCATTATAAGTCAATAACCTTCATTTATTTCTAATTCTACTAACACATCCATCATAAACTAAGTTTCATTCTCCAACACAAGTTTCTCTCACGTGTTCAATGAATACGGAAACATGAAGCAAAGTTTGGTTTTGACATTTCAAGAGTTTGCAGCTAGTTCCTCTTTCGTAGATATTTACAAGTTTAGACAGATTTTTAGGTAGAAGTTGAAAAGAGAGCAAATAACCGACACGTGTGACTTAAGTATCGTGGGCTCCGAAAGAACACGCGGCACATTGATAACGGACAGATTGGATCCAGATCGCACTGGAGTCAAAACTCAACTTCCCGTTGCCTCTCAAAGAGGCATCTGACCCGGGTCCAATTTAAACCCCATAAACCGGCCTCGTAAAGTCACCGGCTACCCGCTCTTCCCGTAACGTACGGTGCGTTTTTGTTTTCATTAGCTGGAGTTTACTTGGGTATAAACTCTTATTTTCTCTCGTAAATTTTTCTAGTAATTTATTCGTTGCAAGGCCTTTCCAGTACCTAGCGTCTAGTCTCTGTCTAGTCTCTCGTCTTTACATCGTACAGAGCAACAACTACTGCCGCTTGTGTATATATATATACATAGATTCAGGACTTTCCCTTCTCTCTTTCATTCAATTTGAGTGAGGCTATGATTCGTACTTCCCTTTAATTCTGGACTACTGTAGGAATCTTCACCGGCGTTTAGCCCATAAATACAGGACTCTCCCTTCTCTCTTTCAACACGAGTGAGGCTACGATTCGTACTTCGCTTTAATTCTGGACTACCGCAGGAATCTTCACCGGCGTTTAGCCCAGAATTACATCGATTCGAGTAAGTAATGTCTGTGGGTCATTGTGTGTTTGTGTTTGGTTTCTTGAGATCCGTTTTACGCGGGAAGTTGTGATTTAGCAGTTCTATGAGTCGAGGATTTACTGTTCCCAGATTTGAATGACTCTTTGGTTCAATTTTGTCGACTAATTTAGTTTTGGTAACTTTCAGGTAAAAGGAAGAAAGGCGAAATTTTTTTGATCCGATCTGCGGAATTTGGAATAATCTCTTTCTAATGTTGTGCTTAGCTAAGCTGCAGCTCCTTTAGAGCTTTTGACAAGCTTGTCTTTCATTTTTTCTTTGGAAAAGAGAAGAGAAAATGGGAGTGAAAGTAGCAGCTATGTCGCCCTGTTTTCAGTGGTCGCAGCCGATTATACATCATTCTCCAATTTGCTCTCGAGCCATGCTATCTTCAAAACGACGGTGCCGTTCTGATGGAACTCTGCCCTATTTACATAGACTAGAAGGGTCCTCTCTGCTACACCGGACATGCTCTGTTCAGCCGAGAGCTCGGCCTATTGTTAGACGAGCGTGCAGTGCAAGCTTAGATGCCTTCTCCGACGAAGAGTTCTCCAAGAAAATCCAAGAGTTGGCGCTCAGATTCGACCTTTCTGATCAAGACACCAGCAACCCTTTAGATTCTGAAGATTCCAGAGATAGTAATAGTAGTAGCAGCAGCAGCAGCAGTATACTTGGTGGAGAACCTTTGAGCCAATTCCCGCCGCCGCCTCCGTGGATCGAAGAGCCAGAGGATATTATTATTTCGGCAAGTATTGAACGGAAGGCCAATAGCGTTGATCTCCCGCTTTCTCTTCGAATCATAAAGAGAAAAATGCAATGGCAGGATGGGTTTTTGGAAGCAGGAGAATCTGCTTATTGCTCTATCAAAAAGGCGTTTTCTTCTATGGTGTTTATAATCAGAGAGCTTCAGAGTTTTACTTTGCAAATGAGGGAGTCATCATTCACTGAGGATTTGCAGGGAATTCTTGTTCGAGTACACAAGGAGATTCACGCCTCTTTTGTGTGGTTGTTTCAACAAGTCTTCTCGCATACGCCCACTCTTATGGTGTATGTGATGATTCTCCTTGCCAACTTCACTGTGTATTCCATGGGGAGTAACGCTGCTATTGCACCTCCTCCATATGGGTCTTTAAGAGAGACGACATCCATTGTTGAATTTCAGGACCAGAAGAGTCAAAACTTCGATTCTTCCACAGTCAAGACGTTCTCAATGTCGTCCTGGAGTGGTAAATCGGCTTCCGTTGGCGGTTATAATGGCGGTGGTGGCAAGGTTAGGCCAGTGGCCGGTGGCACAGATGGCGACGGGTGGTTTGATCGGTCGGATCAATTTCGGACGATAGTCCCTGATGGGGCTTCTCATTTGTCATCCTTAGCAACGGCAAGGGAAGTAGAATCGGTGTCAGGGGAAGTGAGTGAAGAAGAAGAGTTAAGTCTCTGGAATTCAGTTCTCGAAGAAGCTTCCCATATGCAGGCTTGGAGGAGAGACGAATCTCTGGATCATGAGACCATACAGAGATTAGTTTCACCCATTACAGCCAAGATCGAACCAGATGATTATGAAGAATATTTGAGGACAGAGCTATTATATCAAACGGGATTGTCCCAAGAGCCTGATAATGCTCTGCTACTCTCCAATTATGCCCAGTTCCTCTGCCTCGTTGCACAGGATTATGATAGGTATAAAATCATTTCCTTGCTTTCATTCATCAATTTCTTGGTGTCCTAACTGCTTACCAGAGTTAGCTTAAAGGTTTGAAAGTAGATTGTGTTACAGTGATATTTTCCCAAGTTATTAACGGTGCAATGACTGATAAGGGAATTTCTTAATATTGTGATTGAACAGGGCGGAAGAGTACTTTAAGCGAGCAATAGGAGTGGAGGCACGAGACGCAGAGGCATACAACAAATACGCAACCTTTCTTTGGAGGATTAGGAAAGACTTGTGGGCAGCAGAGGAGACCTTCTTGGAAGCTATAGCCAATGATCCTTCCAATTCCTATTATGCAGCTAATTACGCTCACTTTCTCTGGAACACCGGTGGCCAGGACACCTGTTTCCCACTCACCTCACCTGATACTACTGCGGCTGAAGATGTCTAAAATCATTCTGTATACACCCACCTGCACTTTAAATTAGATCCATCATCATCTCATCACAAACATAAAAGAGACTCCTACCACCAATTTTAAGCTTTTTTTTTTAAAATTTGTTTTGTTTTTTTTTTTGCTTTTGTTCTACCGTCTTAACCAATAATACCTTCCCACGAAAAAATAAATAAATTGTCAATTCCTTTTTTCGGTATTGATGGAGCGAAAAGTGGCATATAATTTTGGTAGTGGGAGGTCGGTGATCGGAAGCAAAGGATGCACATGACGAACCCAGGAATAGATTGCGAATGTGCGAAAGTGGCGACAGTTGCCATTTGTTTGGGCAGCCTCTTCTTGTGCTTGCCACTGCTTGTTATTGATGGGTACCTTCTCCTTTCTTAGCTGCATCATTACTACGTGGTAACATGTAATTACTCGCCTTTTCTTTGACTGTCCATAATGCGAGATTCAAAGGGAATAACATTAATATGTGTAGTGATGATGCAAGCAAGATGAGAGAATAAAAAAGTTGTATGTAAACGATTGCTTTCAACTAGGTAATGTTGTTAAACTTTCGGCCCGATCACATGCCTCGATTGTACCAATTTGGTAGAAAATAAGCATACAGCATGAGTAGAGTTGACTTGGTTCAGTGGTAACTTGAGAAAGATAAAGGTTTTATGGCATGTGGCAACACATGAAGTGCCTTTTGTCCAATTACAACTTCAACAACAATCATCAAATTCGGCACAAGTCTCAATACTTAGTCCATACATCGAAACTGAGATCATACGTATACTAGCAGAAATGGATGCATACGCATGAGTTTCAGTTGAATATTGGTATTTCGTAGCAACATGGGAATTTAGAAAAATTTTCCAGAGTCAATACCAAACTGCCGCAAATTAAACACAAACCATGAATGTGATGAATGTCAGATCACATGTGATGAAATATTATGGGTGATGAATTTGGCCATGCAGAAGATGACAGCTTTTCACGTGGAAGATATGGACATTCTTGGCAACTCCCGTGTCTTCTTCTTCTTCTAATATCCCATCCGTTACTGTACTAACTACACCCCCCTATCAGTTCGGTACTGACTTAAAGAGATACCCTATAAATGTACGTACACATCAAAGTAGAGTTTAGGTTATGCAAAGCACACTAATCACGACAATCACATCTGAAAATGAGGTTCTTTTTATCGAATATCTTCTGGATAATATTATCTAGGGACCTGGAGACAAACATGAATGTAATAATGCAATACAGCACAATGAAAAACTTCAATAATTGTTAAAAATGAGCACATATGTGAGAGTTTACGGTTGATTAATTTTGACCCAACACCAAATAACATACACTACAAGAAAATTATTGATTGTCGACGGATAATTACCGGTGGAAATAATATCTAGTTAGGTCGGCCATGCTAGGCTCGGGCCCAGGTCCAGGTGTCGACGGCCCATTCGTAGGTGATAACCTCCCATGCATACGTAAAGACCTATGTGAAGGCCTAAACCTAGCGGCTATTTCATATATAAGGTACAATTTTGCCATGATACAGGTACGACATAAAAACCCTGATTTGCTCTTTGTGACCAAAAACTCTCTCAAAAAGATTAACTTGAGCGTCGGAGGGGCCTGTCGGCTATCAACCCCCGGCGTGCCTTCTGTTGTTTTGCAGGTATTCAATAGCCGAAGTCACACAGAATCATGGATCCAAACAGCAACGTCCAGCCCCATCAAGTTCAAGCAGAATCAATTGGCGCCCACCGTGGGGCCTGGCATTAGGGCACCACGTCTAGAAACACTCAGATCAGCCAGGCGGCAGCAGTCAACCCTGATATAGCCGTTGTCGCGGCACTTGCACTACAGCGGATGGGATTGCAGTTCCCTGCCACTCTCCCGCCAATACATCACGATTTCCACACACAATCTTCGCACTTGAACGATGAACCACAACCTCAAAACCAAGAACAAGAAGAACAGAGCGTAGCCCTGGAGGACAACGCCGAGACCAATTCACAT
>JAOSBP010000008.1:24185681-24199514 GCA_027563825.1 Erythroxylum mucronatum
GCTTTTTTTACTTGGCTTCCGTCTGCTTTTCAAAATTGCTTCCGTCTGCTTTTTTACTTGGCTTCCGTCTGCTTTTCCAAATTGCTTCTGTCTGCTTTTTCCTTCGTCTGCTTTTCATTTGTTATTTGTGCTTCATCAAAATCATTTATGTAAAGTCATTTTGACTTAATAACACGGTTAGGGACACAGGTATGTATATAACCATGTAAGTCTACACCAACATATATAGAGAGCGTGTGACTCTCTGTAAACATGTGCAACTTTAAAATTGGATGATCAAACATAACATTTTTGCACTAATTGTTATAACACATTAATACGCATACCCTAATACCTTAATTATGCACAATCTTGTTAGGATGCTAAATTATGTATCCTCAAACACATCAAAATCATATAAATTATTCTAATAGTCAAGATAAAAGTAACATAACATGGAATTTAAAATAAAAACTAAACTAATACATGAGTTGCCTCCTAGGTAGTGCTTGTTGAATGTCTTTATCTCGACATACCCTACATATTATCGTCATCCAAGATCTATGATTAGTGGTTTGTTTCCACCCATTTCCCCACATAGAGATTTCATAGCTTGTAAGTATGCCACCTATTGTATGATAACAATAAGAGCATAATCGATAAAATTAATAAATCCATCTAACTATATTAATGCTCTTTTTAATGACAAATTGTTAATAAAATAAGGGATAATGAAACTCCTTAAAACTTCGGATGACATAAGCAGTTTGTTTTTAAGGAAGTGGGAACCTTTTGTACTTAAGGTGGCCTGTTGGGACCCGTTACCGGAGCCCAACTCATAACGAACGAAATACGAATCGCAGCTTAGCTTAACTAATATCGCTTCATTATTTTTTTTTCATTTCTTTTTACTCCATGTCATTCAAATCATATCCAATCCTTACACTTTCCTATTCTTTTTCACTTCATTCATCTTAATCATTCCTTATACATGCACATAAAACCTCAACCTCATTTCTTTAAACCCATTTTTCCGATTTTACCGATTTTTACCGAAATTTCGGCAGCATAACGGCTGCCTTTGACCTAACCCAAAACCTGCAAATGGTTCAAATTACACTTCTAAATGCCCAATCAATCAACAATCATCAAAATCAACCGGACCCTCCGTCCGGAATCTCAAAACACCGCAACAAACACAATCCTATACCTAAACATTTCAATAATCTCAATCACAAAATCCATAAACCCATTCATAATCATCTCAACCATACTCAGATTTATATTTCAATTCAATACATAATTTCCATAATTCATATCTCAATCCATAATCATAATCCCAAAATCATACACAATTCGGATACAAAAACTATAATCCGCTTTTCTCATTCATAAACAAATTCATAATTCATTACATTCCAAACATAATGTTATACACGAAATCTTCAATTTCGGAAACCGATCTTCTTCTCATCACCTGTGGATGGGAATGAAGGGGGGTGAGCTTTCGCTCCGTAGGTAACAAGTTTATAAACGAAAATAAGCAAAAACCTTTGTAAAGTTCAAATCCAAAACGATGCCATATATTTTCAAAACAGTTGAAAAACTCACATTGAAATTCGTGTAACACATTTCTTCCCAAAATTCGTCACAAATCAGAAATTTCGTAAACATTAAAAATTATCATTCAATGCATATCACATCACATGTCAAAATGCAAATGCACACATAACGGCTCGAGAGTCCCGTAAACACAACGGATAAACCGAAGTTTAAACCGTAAACACAACGAGTCCTTTTTCGGATCTCGTAGCCCAAAACGGGCAGCCAGGAGAAGGCTTTTATATTCTTTTGTCTACGTGCACGAGACTATCACAACGTTCCTCTCTCGCCCACACAAGCACATAATCATGCTCAAATCGATTTATCACATGCTCATGCTTACGAGCTTTTTAATCTTTTCATTCATTCAAAGTACCATGACATGCTCAATGGCATAACAAATGCATAACAAATGCATAATTCATAATTCACAACAATTCACATATACACACATAATCAATTTCTTTAAATCATTTAAAAAGCCATACATAAAGTAGTTGAAACCATTTGATTCCAAAAATTAACTTTCATTTCTTGCTTCCGAAAAACCAGGGAAAACTTAGTGGCAATTTAGTAGCCCATTATTCAATTATAAACGAGGTACCCACCTCGAATCCATGCTAGGAACTTGTCCAATGCTCCAATTTGACCATAGCTTCTGCCTTTCCTCCAACATAATTTTACCTAAACCAATTTCATCAAAATTCAAGCTCATCAATAACTCAATCCTTACAATTGATGTTATAATTCATCAATTCATACTAATTCCAAGATATTTAAATCTCCAATTTCGAAAAATCCCAATTTCCCCAAATCCAAAGTGTACCTAAACCCCCAAATTCACAATTTTCCAAATTAAACCTCACTTAAGGCATAAACATCAAAATTGACTTCACATATCTCAAATTCATCATTAATCCAAGCTCTTTGAAGCATCAATTTCAAAAACCCCCAAATCTCAAACTTTGACATAAACCCTAATTCACAATAATCCAAAATTAATAACCATCTTAACATAACCATTTAAATCAACCTTCAAAAACACAAACCCATAACATTTTCCAAGCTTAATCAACCCATAACTCATCAAAATATCCAACCCTAAAGTTTTCGACACTTACCCATTTTCCACCATTTTCGGCAGTGAAGAGTCCATGAGCAGCTTTCAAACTTTTCTTTCATGTTCTCCCTCTTAAAACTGTCGAAAACCCTCTAACATTTGGTGGAAAAACCGAACCCTTTATGCTTGCTCCATCTTCTTCGGTTCTCCATCGCCGAACTCTCGCTTCTCTCCCTCTCTCTATCGTATTTTCTCTTCTCTGTTTCTCTCTATTCTGTTTTTCTTTAAGTCCCCGACTCTGCTTCCTTATTTATAGCCAGCCCACATGCCACGTCATTTAATGAATGACGTAAGGCTCTCTTGCCCTTCATCTGCCTTAACTGATTTTTCGAGCAACTTAGAGACTGCTCGGTCAAAATGGCTCAACCCTTCTTACTGATCAGTCTAAGCTATCGCTTATCGCTTCTCCAAACAGATGGGTCGGCTAACACTTTGAAACCGAACACCAAACAGATCGATCAGTCCACTTTGATCCGATCGGTCAGTTAGCAAGTCACAACACAAGAATCAGCTAAATTGGATTTCTACCGATCGGCACGCCACCAAAATACTACCCCTGCTCAGATATATCCAGCTTAAACTCTTTTATCGATCGTCTTACTTTAATTCCATCAATCTATCTACATCTATCTCAATTACCGATCGCGCCGATAGGCCAAAGGTTACTCGGCCAAGACTTACGAGCTCGTTCAGAAAATACGAGTTCAATCAGAATATGAACTCGGTTCGAAAAGAAGAGCTCGACCCACAATGAGGAGCTCGGTCAGGTCAGTCAAACAATAGCTCAGTATAAAAATATGAGCTCAATAGCTCGGCAAAACAATAGAGTTCGGTAACGATATCAAAAGAGTCGGTCGGCCACAACGACCCAGCGGTAACACAAGAGAATGAGGTCGGTCGAAAGAAGCTCGGACAGGATTAAAAGATCGGTCGACAATCAACCTACAATCTGGGACTCGGTACTCAAAGAAGAAGTTGGTCAGCAACAAAGTTATCACAGGTCGGTCGGCCACAAATCAGCCGAGCGAGCAACACAGAGAGCACAGGTCGGTCGGCCACAACAATTAGGCCGAGCGAGCAACACAGAGAGCACAGGTCGGTCGGCCACAACAATTAGGCCGAGCGACGAACACAAGGAATTTAAGGCAAGGTCGGTCGGTCACAAATAACCGAGCAATACCAAACGAAGGGTCAAACAACCACGAAAGAGCGATCTGCCAAAAAAAACTCGGTCGGCCGCAAGAAAATTGCTCGGCCTCAAATCAAAGCTCGGACAAGAATGCGAATCAAGCTTGAGAAGGTCGGCAATATAACGAGCGACCTACAGAAACAAATATAAGCTCGATCGGAACAAAGCAAAGAGCTCGGTTAGAGAGCTCGGCCAGAACAAAGCAAAGAGCTCGTCCAACAATGAGGAGCTCGGCCAGACAATAACATTGATACAAAGAAGAGCTCGGCCAATCAAAGCGAAGAGCTCAGACAACACTTAGGAATTCACTCAGCAATCACAAGGTCGGCAAACAGTGAGGAGCTCGACAAGGAAAGAGCTCGATCAATTAAGAAGAGCTCGGCAAAGAAGAGCTCGATCAGCTAAGAGGAGCTCGGCAATCAAAGCAAAGAGCTCAGTAATGTCAATAGAAGGTCGGCATTATAAAGCTCGACCTCAGAAACTATAAAGCTCGATCGGTCACAAATAGCAGAAGTCGCTCGGCGAAACAAATATGCCGAGCGATCAACGGATAGCAAGGGTCGGTTTTCCATACAACGAAGGCAGGTCGATTTGCCAAACAAGGAGTCAGATCGATCGACCAAAGCAAGGGTCGATCGGCTAAACAAGAATCACATCGATCGGCTAAGGCTAATGCCGATCTATCAAATAGAGAATCAGATCGATCGACTAAAGCAAGGGTCGATCGGCTAAACAAGAAATTACATCGATCGATCCAAGCAAGGGTAAAGGTCGCTCGGCACAAGTCACTTCCCACAATCCACAAAACCCACATCAGTCACCACGCTTTCTAACCAATCGGCATCACCAAAGCCGATCGACACACTCATAACACAGCATCATCGATCAATAACCAAACCAGTTAGGGGGATCGGTCGTCCCCTCGCCCAGCACTTGCATGGGCGACCGCTCAGTATTCACTTGGTCGGTCGGCCATTCATCCGATCCGGCCCTCAGCCCTCCGATACTCCTAACTCCAGAAGTCGGTCGGTCGGTCACAAGCCAACCGACCTTCCACTTCTAACTCTTACAACTTTTTACACAAGTCTAAAATTTCATATCTTCTCATACTCATATCTGAGATTCCTTCCAACGAAACAGCCTCAAATCCGATGGCTCGTCATACTCAAAATCATCCCATTATTCACTACACAACTCTCTTTGCCACTGGCTCGCATCATTTTCCTCAGTCGGTCGTTCAGACCTCCATATGGTCGATCACGGACTGGACACAATCGATCGGCCAGCACAATTGCTCGGCCAACGCGATCGCTCGGCCAGCGCAGTCGCTCGGCCAACGCGATCGCTCGGCCAGCGCACTGCTCGGCCAGCACACACAACTTCAAATATTCACCAAATAATCTCTCAACATCAAACCTTTTCACAAATCATCCATAAGCCACAAAAATACTAAATTTGGAAAATTTTAAAATCAATCTCATACTAATAAAAATCCATTCACAAAATGCATATACAAAACTTATGACACATTTTCAAATAAATGCAAAGTCACACTTGACACAAGTATTAGCAAAACACAATAAACCCGAAGGTCTTCCATTAATATCAAAATATCAAAGCTTTAGTGGGCATTTCTAGCCCCGATGCATCAAGTCTCATAAATTGAAAAATCAAAGAAGTTACATCATTAGTAACTAAACAAGCTCACTTTTTCAATTATAAAAATGTTACCCACACGACATGCATACCTAAAACACTCATTTCACAATTCTAACTTCCAATCAAGGTTCGGGGTCCAACAATTCTCCCCTCCTTAAAAGAATTTCATCCTCGAAATTCCTAGCTCAATAATCACCAAGTAACACATTCTGTCAAAAATTTTCTATAACGATCATAATTCATCACTTTCTTAACTAATTCTGTATCACACCTATTCTTAACTAATTCCTCAATATACATATTTTGTCAACCTATCCACAATGTTTCCATTCTTAAATCAAATTCCACCAAAATCATATCAAATTACTATATCCATAAATCAATATCTCTTCACATTTCTTAATCAACCTTCATATGGACTAAATCATCATTCAAAATCAACTTCTTGCATCCCTATACATATCCTTTGTCCCATCTTTCAAATATCATACTCCAAAATCGATTTATTCTCAATTCATCAAAATTTTTAATTTCAATATCATTAACACATTCCTAAAATCAATCATACTTCTTGTCATCCAAATCCAACAATCACTTCGGTTCCTCAAGTAATTCACGAAAACTTATCCACATCTATATCACACTCTCACTAATTCAGTCATACCCCTTCACTAACTCGTATCAACTTCTCACGCATATTACTTATACACATACGCCCATGTAAGATCTTATTACTGGGCTCTAATACCACTTATGTTGGGACCCGTTATCGGAGCCCAACTCATAACGAACGAAATACGAATCGCAGCTTAGCTTAACTAATATCGCTTCATTATTTTTTTTCATTTCTTTTTACTCCATGTCATTCAAATCATATCCAATCCTTACACTTTCCTATTCTTTTTCACTTCATTCATCTTAATCATTCCTTATACATGCACATAAAACCTCAACCTCATTTCTTTAAACCCATTTTTCCGATTTTACCGATTTTTACCGAAATTTCGGCAGCATAACGGCTGCCTTTGACCTAACCCAAAACCTGCAAATGGTTCAAATTACACTTCTAAATGCCCAATCAATCAACAATCATCAAAATCAACCGGACCCTCCGTCCGGAATCTCAAAACACCGCAACAAACACAATCCTATACCTAAACATTTCAATAATCTCAATCACAAAATCCATAAACCCATTCATAATCATCTCAACCATACTCAGATTTATATTTCAATTCAATACATAATTTCCATAATTCATATCTCAATCCATAATCATAATCCCAAAATCATACACAATTCGGATACAAAAACTATAATCCGCTTTTCTCATTCATAAACAAATTCATAATTCATTACATTCCAAACATAATGTTATACACGAAATCTTCAATTTCGGAAACCGATCTTCTTCTCATCACCTGTGGATGGGAATGAAGGGGGGTGAGCTTTCGCTCCGTAGGTAACAAGTTTATAAACGAAAATAAGCAAAAACCTTTGTAAAGTTCAAATCCAAAACGATGCCATATATTTTCAAAACAGTTGAAAAACTCACATTGAAATTCGTGTAACACATTTCTTCCCAAAATTCGTCACAAATCAGAAATTTCGTAAACATTAAAAATTATCATTCAATGCATATCACATCACATGTCAAAATGCAAATGCACACATAACGGCTCGAGAGTCCCGTAAACACAACGGATAAACCGAAGTTTAAACCGTAAACACAACGAGTCCTTTTTCGGATCTCGTAGCCCAAAACGGGCAGCCAGGAGAAGGCTTTTATATTCTTTTGTCTACGTGCACGAGACTATCACAACGTTCCTCTCTCGCCCACACAAGCACATAATCATGCTCAAATCGATTTATCACATGCTCATGCTTACGAGCTTTTTAATCTTTTCATTCATTCAAAGTACCATGACATGCTCAATGGCATAACAAATGCATAACAAATGCATAATTCATAATTCACAACAATTCACATATACACACATAATCAATTTCTTTAAATCATTTAAAAAGCCATACATAAAGTAGTTGAAACCATTTGATTCCAAAAATTAACTTTCATTTCTTGCTTCCGAAAAACCAGGGAAAACTTAGTGGCAATTTAGTAGCCCATTATTCAATTATAAACGAGGTACCCACCTCGAATCCATGCTAGGAACTTGTCCAATGCTCCAATTTGACCATAGCTTCTGCCTTTCCTCCAACATAATTTTACCTAAACCAATTTCATCAAAATTCAAGCTCATCAATAACTCAATCCTTACAATTGATGTTATAATTCATCAATTCATACTAATTCCAAGATATTTAAATCTCCAATTTCGAAAAATCCCAATTTCCCCAAATCCAAAGTGTACCTAAACCCCCAAATTCACAATTTTCCAAATTAAACCTCACTTAAGGCATAAACATCAAAATTGACTTCACATATCTCAAATTCATCATTAATCCAAGCTCTTTGAAGCATCAATTTCAAAAACCCCCAAATCTCAAACTTTGACATAAACCCTAATTCACAATAATCCAAAATTAATAACCATCTTAACATAACCATTTAAATCAACCTTCAAAAACACAAACCCATAACATTTTCCAAGCTTAATCAACCCATAACTCATCAAAATATCCAACCCTAAAGTTTTCGACACTTACCCATTTTCCACCATTTTCGGCAGTGAAGAGTCCATGAGCAGCTTTCAAACTTTTCTTTCATGTTCTCCCTCTTAAAACTGTCGAAAACCCTCTAACATTTGGTGGAAAAACCGAACCCTTTATGCTTGCTCCATCTTCTTCGGTTCTCCATCGCCGAACTCTCGCTTCTCTCCCTCTCTCTATCGTATTTTCTCTTCTCTGTTTCTCTCTATTCTGTTTTTCTTTAAGTCCCCGACTCTGCTTCCTTATTTATAGCCAGCCCACATGCCACGTCATTTAATGAATGACGTAAGGCTCTCTTGCCCTTCATCTGCCTTAACTGATTTTTCGAGCAACTTAGAGACTGCTCGGTCAAAATGGCTCAACCCTTCTTACTGATCAGTCTAAGCTATCGCTTATCGCTTCTCCAAACAGATGGGTCGGCTAACACTTTGAAACCGAACACCAAACAGATCGATCAGTCCACTTTGATCCGATCGGTCAGTTAGCAAGTCACAACACAAGAATCAGCTAAATTGGATTTCTACCGATCGGCACGCCACCAAAATACTACCCCTGCTCAGATATATCCAGCTTAAACTCTTTTATCGATCGTCTTACTTTAATTCCATCAATCTATCTACATCTATCTCAATTACCGATCGCGCCGATAGGCCAAAGGTTACTCGGCCAAGACTTACGAGCTCGTTCAGAAAATACGAGTTCAATCAGAATATGAACTCGGTTCGAAAAGAAGAGCTCGACCCACAATGAGGAGCTCGGTCAGGTCAGTCAAACAATAGCTCAGTATAAAAATATGAGCTCAATAGCTCGGCAAAACAATAGAGTTCGGTAACGATATCAAAAGAGTCGGTCGGCCACAACGACCCAGCGGTAACACAAGAGAATGAGGTCGGTCGAAAGAAGCTCGGACAGGATTAAAAGATCGGTCGACAATCAACCTACAATCTGGGACTCGGTACTCAAAGAAGAAGTTGGTCAGCAACAAAGTTATCACAGGTCGGTCGGCCACAAATCAGCCGAGCGAGCAACACAGAGAGCACAGGTCGGTCGGCCACAACAATTAGGCCGAGCGAGCAACACAGAGAGCACAGGTCGGTCGGCCACAACAATTAGGCCGAGCGACGAACACAAGGAATTTAAGGCAAGGTCGGTCGGTCACAAATAACCGAGCAATACCAAACGAAGGGTCAAACAACCACGAAAGAGCGATCTGCCAAAAAAAACTCGGTCGGCCGCAAGAAAATTGCTCGGCCTCAAATCAAAGCTCGGACAAGAATGCGAATCAAGCTTGAGAAGGTCGGCAATATAACGAGCGACCTACAGAAACAAATATAAGCTCGATCGGAACAAAGCAAAGAGCTCGGTTAGAGAGCTCGGCCAGAACAAAGCAAAGAGCTCGTCCAACAATGAGGAGCTCGGCCAGACAATAACATTGATACAAAGAAGAGCTCGGCCAATCAAAGCGAAGAGCTCAGACAACACTTAGGAATTCACTCAGCAATCACAAGGTCGGCAAACAGTGAGGAGCTCGACAAGGAAAGAGCTCGATCAATTAAGAAGAGCTCGGCAAAGAAGAGCTCGATCAGCTAAGAGGAGCTCGGCAATCAAAGCAAAGAGCTCAGTAATGTCAATAGAAGGTCGGCATTATAAAGCTCGACCTCAGAAACTATAAAGCTCGATCGGTCACAAATAGCAGAAGTCGCTCGGCGAAACAAATATGCCGAGCGATCAACGGATAGCAAGGGTCGGTTTTCCATACAACGAAGGCAGGTCGATTTGCCAAACAAGGAGTCAGATCGATCGACCAAAGCAAGGGTCGATCGGCTAAACAAGAATCACATCGATCGGCTAAGGCTAATGCCGATCTATCAAATAGAGAATCAGATCGATCGACTAAAGCAAGGGTCGATCGGCTAAACAAGAAATTACATCGATCGATCCAAGCAAGGGTAAAGGTCGCTCGGCACAAGTCACTTCCCACAATCCACAAAACCCACATCAGTCACCACGCTTTCTAACCAATCGGCATCACCAAAGCCGATCGACACACTCATAACACAGCATCATCGATCAATAACCAAACCAGTTAGGGGGATCGGTCGTCCCCTCGCCCAGCACTTGCATGGGCGACCGCTCAGTATTCACTTGGTCGGTCGGCCATTCATCCGATCCGGCCCTCAGCCCTCCGATACTCCTAACTCCAGAAGTCGGTCGGTCGGTCACAAGCCAACCGACCTTCCACTTCTAACTCTTACAACTTTTTACACAAGTCTAAAATTTCATATCTTCTCATACTCATATCTGAGATTCCTTCCAACGAAACAGCCTCAAATCCGATGGCTCGTCATACTCAAAATCATCCCATTATTCACTACACAACTCTCTTTGCCACTGGCTCGCATCATTTTCCTCAGTCGGTCGTTCAGACCTCCATATGGTCGATCACGGACTGGACACAATCGATCGGCCAGCACAATTGCTCGGCCAACGCGATCGCTCGGCCAGCGCAGTCGCTCGGCCAACGCGATCGCTCGGCCAGCGCACTGCTCGGCCAGCACACACAACTTCAAATATTCACCAAATAATCTCTCAACATCAAACCTTTTCACAAATCATCCATAAGCCACAAAAATACTAAATTTGGAAAATTTTAAAATCAATCTCATACTAATAAAAATCCATTCACAAAATGCATATACAAAACTTATGACACATTTTCAAATAAATGCAAAGTCACACTTGACACAAGTATTAGCAAAACACAATAAACCCGAAGGTCTTCCATTAATATCAAAATATCAAAGCTTTAGTGGGCATTTCTAGCCCCGATGCATCAAGTCTCATAAATTGAAAAATCAAAGAAGTTACATCATTAGTAACTAAACAAGCTCACTTTTTCAATTATAAAAATGTTACCCACACGACATGCATACCTAAAACACTCATTTCACAATTCTAACTTCCAATCAAGGTTCGGGGTCCAACATGGCCACCAATGACTCTTTAGTAGTTTCATTGTTTGGTTTTTCCTCCAGTTCTCGTTATTTGGTTTCTCCTCTAATTCTTCCCCATTCACCTTTGTCCATTGTCCTGTTCCTCTTCCAGGACAAAGGTTTCCTCGTTGTCTTTTTCTTCGATCATCTCTTGCCACTTCTCTACTTCCGCTTCTTAGATAGAGGATTCCTCTTCTTCGTCTTCTTCTTCATCATAATCATTTTCTAGAATCTCATTTCCATTCCTAAAGGTGATTTCCATTCCACATTATATAGTATCTGTTTCAGTAGTACCAGACAGACTCCCCTACAGTCTATTAAATAATATTCTTGCCAACTAATTAACCCGATTCACCATATTATGTATACGAGCCTCTGTTCTTTGATGCCTCATGTTTAATTCTTGAAAAAATTAGGTTGTCATCTCTTCCAGTGTTAGCTCCTTAACTTGAGGTGCTTGGTGCTATAAATATTCAGCTAGAGCATAATCATTCCATTTATAAGCACAAAAGTTGCTCCACTCTGAATTATCGATATTTTCGTATGGTGCAATTTTGAGTTGGTATCGCATGCTATATGATTTCTCCTACATGTAATTTAATGCTTGACATTCATGATTGTAGTGGTTACTCCCACAAATGTCACAACATAACATAGAATTCGAGTGAGCTTCCGAAAACAAGTCAAGACACATCTCTTTCCAATATGGTGATGTTACCATAGGCAATGACATATCATAGTTCGCATAAGAGTATTGTCCGCTTAATCTTAACATTGTAAATCCTAACAATAAATCACAAACTTAGAGTCAAATTAGAGAAGTTCAAGAGATAATTAAATGAATAAGCCAAAAGTAAAGTTAAATATAAGATAAATAAAATAAAGTAAGATAAATAAATACAAAAATAATGGATAGATTATTAAAATTTAAGCTTTCCTAATATTATCATCCCCGAAAATGGCGTCAAAAACTTAATTGACTCTCATGGTTAAGGATAATATCAAATTATCCACAAGTGCACGACATAGTTATAGCTAGAACAGGCAAGTATGAGTTGATCCTAGGAAGATTGTAAATACTAATGGTTACCTTTCCTATTATTTAGCCTAAGAATTAGATTTTTGATTTTAATTTAAAAAAGCTAAAAAAATAAACTAAATTAATATTATACAATTATGAACTTAAGACAAGTAAAATACAAAGAAAATTAATATCAAATATTAGTGTTTAGGTGATGAATCCCCCTAAGAATCTTTAGATATTATTAACCTTTTATAATGCAAGCATATTATTGATTATTAAACCGTGGGAATTTGTATCTTATGTTAATAATTGTCTCAAGAATATTAACAACTAATCCATCAATTGATTAACATAACTCTTTCTAGTAAAACCCCTAGGATTGCTTTATTGATTTGTGAATTCTGCTATTAAGTTTGACACAAATCCAGAGGATTTATGTCGGCCTATCTCTAGGTTTGCATACCATTCCTTTCAATTATGGTGGATTGATTGAGCCCAAGTTTATTTTATAATTTGGCTGCACTTTCATGACTGTTAACATACTTTTTGACTCCTAATTTATGATTTTGTGCTTAAATTAGTCCCTTATAGTGAGCTCATATTATATGCAATTTGTTAGTAAAATTGATGCAAATTGATATTAATTGCATTATAATTTTTCTAAGGACAATTGATAGTGCAAATTGTTATTTTATATTGTAGGAGAAAGGGATTCAAAAAGATCAGGAAGTCAACAGGTCGTGAGTTCCTTCATGCACGTTGCGACGCAATCAGAAGAAGACACACCGCGATGTATATCAATCATCTCGCCGCGGCGAGCGAGCCAAGATCAACACACCGCGGCATCTGTTAATTGTCCCGCCGCGGCGAGCTAGCCTAGAGGAGCACACCGCGACGTCAACTAATCAACATGCCGCGGCAAGCAGATGGATATCCAGACTTTAAATGGAAAAATCTCTCACTGTGATATCCATCCTTTAAAATCTTGCCGAATTAGGTTAAAGAGGGATTCTTTTCTTTTTAGATAGAAGCATTCGGCAGAAGAGCGAGAGGAGAGCACAAAGTCACCCGACACCTCTCCACCCAGGGTTCCCTGGGGAAAACTTTTTGCATAGGTTTTATCTTCCATTTTCACTACTGACTTCCACCATGGGTAGCTTGGATTCGTTGCGAGTTGTGAAGCTTCCGGTTGCTATGCGTGGCTAGTCATTTCTTGTCTCCTAAAGATGTAGCGACGGCTGGAGTTTACCGAGCTTAAAAGGGAAGTAGCTTAATCAGTAGTTTAGCTATAATTTATGAATGCCTAAGTATAGGATTTGTAACTTGTAGTGAAGATACTTGATTATAGTTTAATCGAATGTTGGACATTCAATGTGTGGTTTGGATTAGTAGTTTGCATTGTCACATTTAACTACATTGTTATGAACTTTTGAGTTAGGGTTTATTGCTTTGTAGTTAGATTTTCTTGATTAGATTTTAATTAAGTGGTGAACAATGTAATGTGTTATGGATTTGTTTACGTAGAACTTTGAGCTTAAATATATGAAGTCTCATATATGTCCACTTGTGATCTTGTTGATTCTCTTTTATCTGCCTA
>JAOSBP010000008.1:24261552-24277381 GCA_027563825.1 Erythroxylum mucronatum
AGATGTGAAGATCAACTTTGAAAGCCTTAGTGTTGGTTAATTATCCCTTTTGTCTAAATCTAAAATTGTAATAGCCTCTAGTGTTGGAGTGTCTCCATAGGGACGTCCTTGAGCCAAACTATTATAAGCTCTCCATACATGGTTTGTCTTGCAAGTTCCCATAGATTCGTTGCAAATTCTTTGGCACATCTCATATATTCAAACTCACACTCTTTTCCTTTAAAACTAATAAAAATAAATGCATCTAGGTATTACAACTAGTTAGCTAAACTAGAATCAAAGAAGTGAACCACAAGAGTTAGAAAAGTAGTCTATTGATATGAAAATTATCATTCGAGGAAGACATTTCCTTCATCTTTTCCGTTAACTAGAGTTCAACTTCACAGTGACTTTCTTTCATCCCAAATCTAACTTCGATAACACGTTGTGCCTGCAAACTAAATTATGCTACATAAATTAATTAGCTACATAGATTGCTTCCGATGAAGTGCAATAAAGAAGGGATATGGATGAGAGAAAAGGAGAGTTTGAATGATGAAGACGGTACAATACCAGAAACCCAATGGCCTTTACTAAGAATTGATAATATTGTTCAAAGCTAGCTAAAACCCATTGAAAAAGCTATTTCAAACAAGACCCGACAGAGAATCATTTAAATTTTAACAAAATCAAAGAACATAGAGAGAGAGAGAGAGGAGATTTATGGGTATTTTATACAGTATACTTCGAATGTTACCCACCACCCACCACGGAATGTTTGAGCTTTAGCAAATCAAACACGAAGATAAAAGAGCAGTGGGCATCAGAATGTACCTTAGGAATCAACGAGCGCGGAGGAGCAAGGGCGACTTTGAGAGGGAGATTTGAAGCCGTGTGTATACGTTGAGAGCGCAGAGAGTGGGAGGCGCGATTGAAGAAAACGTTTGGGTTCAAAACGATACCCAAACGTTAGTTAAAGACTGAGTTTTAATTTCTTTATCAACACTTCCGTGATGTTTTCTTCGTAAAAACGTCGTGGTATTTATTTGGCCAAGTTTTAATAATAAAACGTCCCAATAAATTCTCCAAATTCGCGACGTTTTAATAAAATGTCACAGAAAACATTTTTCTTTTCCTGACGTTTCAAATACGTCACAAAAAGTTTATACAATCTGCGACGTTTTCTTAATAAAACGTCACAGATTGTATACTTTTTTTGTAGGGATTAGATCATACTGAACAAGAATTCACCAAGCTTAAAAAATGGTCAAACAAATAATTGAGTCAAAGTATTTAAGTAGTAGTGACGATAAGGAGGAGTCTTAGTTTGTACATAAGTTTTCTTGTTAACTTTTGTAATTACATTTTATTTTTTATATAAAATGTTACTAATTTTTAATTATTTTTATTTTTATTTTTGTTGACAAAATTATAATTCAAACAATTTTACCAACAATAATTCAAACAATGTTACTTAATTATAATTCAAACAATGTTACAAACAATAAGATGGATTAAAAATGTTACCAATAATTATAATTAAATTATAAATTGTTAATAGGAAAGTGTAGTAAAAAATCAAAATTTGTCACCAATAATTATAATTAAATGATAAATTGTTAATAGGAAAGTGTAGTAAAAAATCAAAATTTGTTACCAATAATTATAATTAAATGATAAATTGTTAATAGGAAAGTGTAGTAAAAAATCAAAATTTGTCACAAATTTTTTTTAGCTACAATTACAAAATCATCCCCAAAACTTTGTAGCTGCGTTCTATAAAACGTGGTCAATAACCCTTACTTATATTTTGAAAAACGTAATTAAATATTTTTCTACCAAAAACAAATTGTTGCTAAATATTATTAACTATGCCTACGATAACAAAGCTACTAACATTTAGCCACGAAAAAGAAACATTATAAATCATTCGCAACAATTTGTTTTATCCTTGCCTATCTTTTTTTGCGACAGATCCATGATTGGAGTAAAATATATTGTGCGACAATTTTGTGAAAACGTAGTAGATAATATTTTACTGCTAGAATTTGACGACCATTTATGCGATGAATTTTGAAGACTATTCGTGCAATGAATTTTTACAGCCGCTAAAAAGTTTTTGCTGACAAATGTTAGTCTTTCAAGGACAAAAATTGTTTGTGCAAAAAACATTTTCTGTTGTAGTAAAATCAGAATGCGTTGAAGGGACTCACGATATGCGTCCAAGATCACGCTGAGGGTTCAATGAACAGGAGACAAAGACAAGTATGGAATGGATGACATAATTCTTATTGTTCACCAAACTGGGATATCGCTTCAGGTTTTTGGCTTAATGATCGCGAAACTTTTGAAATGCCAGGTAAAATTTCCAATTCCATGGTTGTGGACGTCAATGAAGGAAGCCAATGTTGTATAGTATTTCTAAAGGCTACCTGAAACTGATAACTATATCATTACTAAGGAATCAATTTCGTGGCTTTGTAAAACTTTTCGTGGCATCTTTCTTATCATCTCATAAGCTCATGTTTTAATTAACAAATTGTATGGGCGTATAAAAATCAATATGAAAAGATTTAGTATAAAAAAATAATTCTTATTCATATGATTTTACGAAAACCCATATCCATTGATATGGACATTACATGACAATCACTCTTTAAAGTGACCAAAGTATATAGGCAAATCTAGATGAGGAAACTGTACTCCAATTTGGAACCAACAAACAAACAAGAAATTTCAAAGATAAAGCAGAAAAGCAGATTAGTGATGACACCCTTCAAAGGAAACAGTACCCTCGATGATCTTCCGTGACTGAATGACTGCTGCCACTTCTCCAAGCAAAGCAAGGAACAGTTTGGGAAAGAGATGCTAGTTCATGCAAGAGTACGAGGATGCAAGAATACACGAAGCCCATTTTTCATGAACAACGTAAGAGACATCTTCTGCTCCACTCGGTGTCCGGGAACAAGCGACAGCTTGTAACGAAGCAGCACAGCAGAGGCCACAGACTTCATTTGCAAGTATGCCAAGTCCTTGCCTAAACAAGTCCTTGGTCCAGCATTGAATGCCACAAATTTATAGCCATCTTTAGGTGGTTCATATCTGTCACCTTCCGGTGATAGCCACCTTTCAGGCTTGAATTCGAGGCAATCCTCACCCCAAAGGCTCTTCATCCTTCCAATGGAGTAGATAGAATATGTGACGGTTGATCCAGCCGGCAAGAAGGAACCGTCAGGTAGAACATCGTCGGAGACTACGTACTTGAAATCTTGGGGTACAGATGGATACAAGCGCAATGTTTCTGATAGTGCTGCTTTAAGGTAGATCAATCTATCAGCTTCATCGAAGACTAATGGATCGTCAAGCCATTTCTGGGGATCACTGCCTCGAGTTTCTTTAAGCACTTTTGATAGTTCGTTTATGATTTTTGCTTCAACTTCAGGATGGTTCATGACTAGCCAGAAGAACCAACTGAGAGCAACTGAGGAAGTGTCACGACCTGCGAGGACAAAGTTTAGAGCAATCCGTTGAAGAACGGAGATAGGAAAAGGATTTCCATCAATGTCTCTTTTCCTCATAAATCTCGATAACAAATCATCTGATGGAGCTTCTTTGCGTGCTGCTACTGCTTCGTCCATGTAAGCTTCGACGATTTGAAGGCTCTCCTTTAATGTCTTCTCAGTTCCAAAGCCAAAAATCTTCTTCACTTGCCATACAAAGCGAGGGTAAAGAATCCTTTGTAGAGTAGCTTCAGTGGCTCTATCAAAAGCCATAGAGAAAGGGTTACTGGGTAACTCCGGCGAGAGTGTTTCTGGGTCTTTGCCAAATGTGAGACCACATATGTTGTCAAAGGTCAAGCGAAGCAACAAATCCTGCAAGTCCACAGAGATCTTGTCCTTGGAGGCCTTGTCTAAAATGATCCAAAGACGGTTCTTGATTGACCTGTTCACCCATCGAGCCATCGCTTGCCTTAAAGTCCTTGTAGTAAATTCCAGAGCTGCCGTTTTGCGTTGTATGAGCCATGTATCTCCATCACTGTTAAATATTCCTTGGCCTAAAAGATCATGAAATGCTAGTTGCCATTCCGGCCCTTTAGGATAGTTATCGAAGTGTGTTCTGAGAATATACTCGATGTTCTTCGGGTGACAAGTGACAGTAAAGAACCCCTGCTTGCGAGCAATAAAGGGAATGGCAAAGTTACATGTCTGGTAGGTAGCTACACCACCGGTTGCACGGAGGTTATCGACCATCCAGTCATGGAATCGACTCCGGTTCATGAAAACACTCGGTAGGCTACCTACGATAGGCCATACTTTTGGACCGGTAAGTTTACGAGCTAAGAAGAAGAACCAGAGAAGATAAGCTGATGCGAAACCTACTATTGTAAAGAACAATGACATGGTTTCCATTGAGAGGAGTAGAGGAATTGTTTGAATAAAACTATCTTGTCACAAGTGTTGGTGGTGATTCGGAGAGAGTGTGTATATATAGGAAGACATTAAAAGGATGCATGTAGGAGAAGTTGTTAGGAAATTTCTGGCCTTGATCAGGAGTGTCTGATGGAAACAGTGTGCGTGAAAGAATGAACAAGCAAATGTCATTCAGTCTTTCAATAGTCGCGAAAGTAGGTGCAATTCCAAATAAACTTACCTGTGCTTAATTGTTAGCTAATGGCAATGGTAGGTGATTTGCTATTGACTTAGTTAGCTTGCCCTTTCAGCTTTGTTTTGCCAATTTAAGCAATGCCTAGCAAAGCTGTCCTGAGCCTTTTATGTTTCCCCTCTGAGACTAGTTGAACACGTCAGGAGCTCTTCTCAATACCCCAATACATGCAATATGCGGTATGGCGTGAGGGGGAGTCAATCCTCCTAATTACTGAAAAAAACTGTTTTTTTTCTAAATCAATACAAATTACTTTAAATAGGTGAAACTGGATACAGATGATTAAGTGTTATGGCCAAATGAACTCAAAGATCCAGTTTTACCATTTAATAATTCTTTGCTAATCATTTATAATTGTCCAATGACAATTATAATGGGTCGACCAGTGATAACATGGTGTAACATTCAGTCATTCATAATCACCTAAGTAGACCTATTAGGATCTTCGGTCTATTGAATCTCAATCATCTATTTATGTGAGACCTACATAAATAGATGGCTGAGATTTAATAGAACGGGCAAGAAAAATGGACAAAAGATATGTCCTCATTGTAGACAATGGTATGGCTAGAGACAGGGAAAATCATTATCAGATAGTTAAACTGGCAAGGACTTAACAGGATTGGGCTAGAGACAGGGAAAATCATTATCAGATAGTTAAACTGGCAAGGACTTAACAGGATTGGCCAGGTGGAGGGGTGAAATTTGCAGTTTAATGTGTAACTGGTTAACGATCATGAAAAGAATGTGGCCACCCACTCTGGTGGTATTGGAGTGAGTTTGTTCGTTTTCTGAGTCTTAACATTTAAGCCATCACGTTACTTGGACGACAGAGGTTCGCTAAAGACGCAAGCTCTTAAGCTTTTTACCAACTGCTCTTAGTCTTATGTTTATCAGAAACCCGAAAGCCTTTTCTTGGCATGCTTGCAAATCTTGAAGTTAAAGGTTTCCAGAGAGTTGTTAGAGATGGTTTAACCGCAGTTAGAAAATGTGGGTTTTGCTCCAAAACCTGGACAAGTTTTAAAAACCATGGGAATGAGAATGACCAAGAAATTAACTCAAGACTCAATGGAGAGGAGGAGTGGATGTGTATGTGCTCTGTAAACAGTGAGTACGTGGACGTTTCCTTTTGCCCTTTCTTAAGGAAAAGGACACCAACTAGGTCATTTTTCCAGTTTCCTTTTGGTCAACCAGGTTGAGATACAAAGGGTGTAGAGTACGAGTCTTTAATTTTGTCACAAGGTCAATCGTTCAAGTTTCGCCCTTATTTCCACAACAGTTGCAACCGTTCTCCAGATAAGCATTTGCCATTCCGCTCCACTTGGCAACTATCAAAAGAATAATGTTATGCAATACAAACTTACAAAGGTTTGGTGTCGACAATTCTTTCAAGACAGTGGCCTAACTCAATTGAAAAACTAGCCTAAAGTTTGAGCACCCACCCACACACAACACAACCTTCTAACACTAGGCTCGGTTGTAATCCTTGATTAGGCCCAAGCCCAACAAATAATGACAAAATCTATATCTTTTTAAAATTTAAAAAATAATAATAATAAGTTAGGCCGGTTAAGCTCCGCCCGCCACTTTAGTCCTTGTCGGTCGGGCTCAAGTTCAAGCCAGAGAATACAAGCCTAGACTCAACCCAATCCATTCTCATCCCTCTCTCATGCTGAGAGACTTTTTTTTTCCTTACTCAGGATAGAAAGCCATAAAAAGAAACTAGACACTCTCCACTTTAACCAGCACACTTTACTACTGTAGAGTTCTGCAGTAAAGTACTCCCTTTATCTCGTAGTGTAAAGGAGGCATAATAACGAATTTAGATATTCTGTCAAATATTACTCTGTTTTATTCTGTTTCATGAAATTTCAGTCATTTATTTTGCGGGACTTACGTGAGACCTATGCAAAATTCACATAAATAAATTGCTGAGATTTATCTGACACAATAAGACACCACAATATTAAACAGAAAATTCAGACTTCGTAATAACAAGAAAGAAATGCAATCCTGAGCTAATAGAGTAGGCTTGAGCAGCCAATTGGTCAGTGCTTTCAACAACATATTGGTCAATCAAGTGGGAGCATATGATAGGCCCATTTCCTATCAACTGCATAGATTTTCTCAAGATGCCACGTGACAAACTTTGTATCCATATATCCCAAGATCTCTTCTTTTTCTCACTTCCTAGAAAATTAAAGAAAAAACCAACGGAAAAATTGAAGATAAGCCACTTGTGGAGAACTCGTGTTCGAAACGCTCCCTTAGACCTATTAAGTACATCCAACGGCTTAGAATTCCACATTTCCGATAGCCAGAGAAAATATAATTTCACCATCTTTATTTCGACACCAGTGACCACCATTTTAGAAAGGAAAAAAAGACAGAGAACTGTGCTTCACAAAACAATGGCTTCTCTCCTTATTTCCTTTGCTCCTGCTACTGTGAGAGTTTTTGCGGCAACAGAAGCAAAAGGGGCAGGTGGGAGCAAAGAAGAAAAGGGTCTTCTTGATTGGGTTATAGGAAATTTGATGAAGGAAGACCAGTTCTACGAGACAGATCCAATCCTCAAGAAAGTGGAAGAGAAAAGTGGTGGCACTACCTCTGGTGGTCGCAAGAATTCTGTGGCTGTCCCTCAGAAGAAGAAGAACGGTGGATTTGGTGGCCTTTTTGCTAAGAAATGAATAAGATATATTCTTCATCTATATGTATGATTTTATTTGCATTTTAATGCTTCTGATTCTGATGATTATCATTCTTGAACTGTTAAAAAGGGGTTACCTTTCTCTTCTCACAGCACACTGCTTTTTGAGTGCTTCAATGTTCAATCATCATGACGATGAATTCATTTTCTTATCACCTGAACTAGTGCTGCTCGAGTTTGACAAAATTATGATCTCAATTGCCTAACAATTGTAGCCATATCTTAAAACGAGCACTTTGAGGAGTTTACATGTGTAAAAATTTCTACTTTGTCACCGATCATCACTTGGGGTTGCTTTGCTAATGGTGTTGAGTATGAGAGCCTTTAAAAGATTATTGAAAGAAAAAAAGCAGATGTCAATTGTCAACGCAGGCCATCTTATTTGGGAACAGATAAGGATACAGCCAAACTAGTATTTCATAGCTGAAACTCCAGAATTGACGATAAGGTTGGTAGCTTCACAACACAAATTGGGCAAATCTTGCTATTGCTCATCGACTTCTTATTACCTAAGCAGAAACATACTAGTATGAAGAGAACATGTAGTGGCTATATTATACTCTCCGCAAGTACTCAGCCTCCTTTCTGATAAATGACCAATAGCAGTTGCTTGTCAATAATCCATGTTTTAGTTATAGGTATAATCCAAGTGCTAATGAAGTGGTTTCGACTTTAGGCACTAAATGAGCAATATTGAAACGGAAAGAAGATAATGGGAAGTTAATTTGCTACCAACCTAGCAATGTCCATGGACTTGTGAGGTCTCAAACCATTGATGGGGGATAGGAATCTCTCGTAACGACCATTAGTTTTTCATGGTTTCTAATCGTGAAAGCTAGAGAAGAATGGAAGGATTTACTAGGCCTAATAATCTTTAGATATTCTAGTTTAAGAAGTTTTTATTTTTAATTCTTCTTGATTTTCCAAATTATATCTTATGACAGTAATTCTAATATTAATCTCGTAGACCATATGTTTTTTTTTTCGGATTTTAACCCTAATTTTTTCTAGAAGTGTCATATTAAACCCTCTATAAGAATTTATAGAAAATATTGTATTATGAATCTTTTTAAGTATTTTTCTATCAATCCAAGCCTCTTAACTGTAGTCTCCATGTTTTTCAAATGCTTCTACTATATTATTTATTATTTGTTTATTAGTTTGAACATTAAAAGATTCTCCTATTTCACTTATTTATTTCAAATTTTGAGGTTTCTTAGTATTATGTAATTGTTATTATAAAAATGCTTTCTTCACAAGAGCATTCTTCAAAGGCATTGGTTCCAATAAAATTTTCATCTTCTATAATTTCATTTATTTCATCATCTATTTCAATTTTATGTTTATTAAATCTTCTATGACATTTATTAGTGTAGTGTCCTTTTTCTTTACAATGGTAGCACTGACATTCAATTATCTTTTTATTTCTTTTAAACAAAACTTTTCAAGGCTTATGTCCTTCCTTTTTCTTATAATTTCTTGCTTTATGTTTCTTAAAATATCTTTTCTCAAAATATTTTGTTTCTTTTATATATCTTTTTTTATATCTTATTATAATAATAAGGACTATCAAATTAGGCATTTTCTATTAGAGTAGCGCTCGAAAAACAGTCGCCTTTAGCACTTTTGTAAAAATTTTATTTTGATTAACAATGGAAAATGCAATTGAATGTCATTTTCTATTTTATTACAATATTAGTCTCAACCTTATGCATGTATGAAATTATGGGAAATTTTGGAAACATGATGAACATGCATGCTTGTAAATTCCAGAATAATTTTATAAATTTTTTTTATAAATTTTCTTCATGAACATGAACATATGACGTTGCCACGTGTATGAGATGCATGATACCTGTTTTTGAAATCGAGAATAAATAATTTATCATTTCAAAAACATGTGTCATGCATCTTATACACTTGGCAACATCATATGTGCATGTTCATGAAGAAAATTCATAAAAACAATTTTTATAAAATTATTTTGAAATTTACAAGCATGCATGTTCATCAAATTTCCAGAATTTCCCAGAACTTCATACATGCATCAGGCTGAAACTAAAATCGTAATAAAATAACAAATGACATTTAATTGCATTTTCCTTTGACAGAAACATAATATAACACCTTATAAATATTTTTGTGAAAGAAAATTAGAAACAACAATTTTTCTAGAATTATTACAAAATTTTAAAAATCTAAAGCTGATGGGGCTGACTTGTATGATGACTTTTGTGTATTTGTTACGGTTATAAGACCTTGAAACATTTTTTAAAAATTTAGTACATGTGAGATCAATAAGAGAAATTAAGAAAACATATCTTGTACTTATACATTACATAATGTACACATGCACACATGAATAGTAAATTTTTGCACATAACAATAATAGTACATACATTCATTGACATTACGGTTATATTTGTTAATAAATGTGAATGTTATTGGAAATTGTGGTTTATTTTCCAAATTTTGGGAAAAATTTTCTGAAAATTTTTGGGTAATTTCTGAACTAGGAAAAATGCCAAGTAGCAAGACAATTGTTAATTGGTAGTAGAATTTACTATCAAATGGCAATGAAAATTTAGATAAATGATTTTTAGATTTATTAACTAGTGCCATTGAAATTTTGAGGGAAAACTGAAGTAGAAATTAAAATTTATTTGGAAAGAAACCAATTAAGTGCCTTAAAAATGAGACATGTGGCAAGTGACAAGTGTCACTTGCCTAACCATGTCTTAAACCATGCTTTTTATTAATAAAACCCCTCCCCTTTTGTAGTCTTCCACGATGCTTTTAAAATTAGAAGGCCAAGTGAGTATTTTCTTCATGTTTTCCTCTCCTCCTTTGTTACTTGCTCCCTCCTTCTCATCCATTTTCATTTTCTTCATTCTCTTCTAACCTTATCAACATTTTACCTTGTTCCCATCTATCAATTGCCACTTCCATCTTGTTGTTTCTTCAATTTGCCACAAGAAAAACCTATTTTTACCTCCTTCAATATGATGAACAAGTGATGCTTGGGAGCTAGGGCTAGTGTTGTTTTTGAAAAATTTGAAGGGAAACCAAGTAAGTATGCTTTCAATGTTATGGTTATTGGTAAAATGAAACTAGAAGGATGAGAAATGTAGGATTGATGACTTGATTCTTTTTGTGTGTGTGTGTGTGAGTAACGTGGATGATGCAATACCTTTGTAAATGTCATGTTTTGTAATTGTGATCATTCATTAATGATGTATAATGTGTTATATAGATGTTTTGGAAGTTAGATGTTGCATATAATGGAGTGAGGGAGAGTGCAGAAAATTATGATGAATGGGTGCATGTTTGATGCTATGTTTTGGGTTAATAATCAAGTATAGGTCTTGAATTATTTGTGATTGATATATTGAGTGAATTGGGTAGATAATGATGAGGAAATGTAATGGAAGAGATAAATTAGGTAGAAGATGAGTTAGATGTAAAATATTGAAAGTTTGAAAATCTGGAAATTTTCTTTGAGTATGCTTCAATGTATTAGCCATAACTTTTTCTATAGTTGTGCAATTGAGATGATTTTTAGTTTGGATTAAACTAGAGGCGTTTGGCTACTTTTCTTGTGAAGACATTGACTTTTAATTTTGTCTTTAAGAGTCCCAAATCTTGACATGAATTTAGGAAATTGAGTGTAGCAAAAGTTGTGGATAAATGTTTATGTTGTGTTATTTTTTGGGTGTGTGGGAACGCATTATATTTGGGTGTTTATGATCAAGTGGTAAATATGAGATGTGCATGGAGGATGTTGAGTTGAAATTGGATATATTTGAAGGAGTTATCTATAAAGATGATGGTTTAAATGAGTTGGGATTTGGTAGTGAATGCATTATAATTTTTGTTTAAATGATTATGGAGTGATAATTGCATAAGAAGAGGTGAATTTGGGATGTTTAAGAGTATATCTAAGGTTAGAATGGGTTTATGATCTTTTGGAGGACTTTTGGAGATGAAAATTTTAGTTAACCGGAAGGTTACACGGTCAGGTCGTGTAAATTCACATAACCCGTGTGTTTTTGATGCAGAAAACATAATCTCACCCGAAAGTCACACGGTTTGACAGTGTGATTTCACACGGCCGTATGTCTCTAAAATGATAGAATTTTACTTCTAGGTTTTCATGAAAGTTATAGATCTCGATGTCCTCTTTCTAACAGTCCAAAAAGAAATCATTTCGACATCTATCGTGAAAGTTATGGCAATCGCGCCAACTAGGTTCGTTAGGCGTGAGGACATAAACATGGTTGCTTCTTTTGATCATAACTTCTTCTTTAGACCTCCACATGACTTGATTCTTGAAGCAATAGATTCCTAACACATTTTACTATATCTCCATGAAAATTTGTAGTCAGTAGTATTAAATTGAAAAAGTTTAATCAAAAGAAAGTGAAGGAACTTGTTGGAGAGTATGAACTGGTGTGTTTTCGTTGAACATGTTTGGGTATTTAGGTTACATCTTGATCTTTAGTCATCCAAATGAGACAATTTTCAATTTGGAGTAAAGTAGAGAAATCGGGCTATGAAGTATCTGAAGAAGTCGAATTTTGATTCATTCTTTAAGATATTCAAATTCTGGATGGAAAATGTGCATAGTGCACTGTTTTTGTATGTGAACAACCTGATAATGCTTGAGGCATATCTTCTAAATTTCTGAACCAAAGTTAGTGATTTTAGTGTCAATAGAAACATAAAACATAGGGGAACACTTTTCTATAAGAGAGTTTGACTAAGTTACCTCATTTTCACTTTCTCATTGATCGCGAACAGTAGGCCCGAAAGTGTGTGTTTTGGAAAAACTGAAATAAGTCTATGAGTAATAAATTGTGAGTTTAATGGTTTTAGTGAGGCATAAACCTGAGAATAAATGAGTTTTGATATGGGAATGGCTTTGTGATGAAATTTATGGAATGATACCCAGGATTGTCACGAACATGCATTGTACATATTTCAATTTCTATATGTGCATTATTAAACACCTATGATTATACAACTTGTGATATATGTGTATGTTAATTGTTATAGAGGAGCAACTGGAACGTCAACCCACAGACGTTGCCGAGATTTCCAGGCACTAGCTTCGAAAACAGTTGGTGAGTAACCTAGGCGGCTTCTCTCAATTATTGTTTGCTTATGATTATGTTTTGAATAATGAATGAATGCAATTTGATTGTGGATTCCGGACAGAAGGTCCGATGATTGTGTAATGGGGATTGCGACATTGAAGTGCTGCTTGAATGTGAATGTGAAGACCTATGTGCTTATAATGTGATTGATTGTGGTACATGCATTCCATTCATGAATGCATAATCAGATAATGGCAGTTGTGACCAAAGTAGCCACCGATTAGAGCTTAAAGCTCAACGAGTAAAATTGAGCCTCAAGCTCAACAGTGATTCAGAGCCTTAGGCTCAACATTTAATGAGCCCTATGTGGGACAGTTCAGGCACTCGGTCACAACAACGTAATAATTAAAAAAGTGTCTCATAAACATTTCATATGCATTTTGTTAAGTGTGTTTGATTGATCGAAATGCAGAATTGTTGGTGCTTACATGAAAATGTGATACTTATGTAAAGTGCAAAGTTGTGAAATATTTGTTATGTGAAATTGATGTGTTGCATGAATTGAGTGAACCATCGATGATGGTTACCTCACCAAGTTCGCAAAACTCATCAAAATTGCAATGTTAACTTTTCAAGACCGAGAGACAACGCTAATTACTGAAAGGCTCCACTGTCGTGTAGATTATGTTTTGGACAGTGAAGCCATGGCTCAAAGGTCGGTCAGCTGAAAATTTTTGGATGGCTTAGATAGATTTGATCTATTTTCCTCTTTCATGTAGTACTTTTGTACTAGGTTTTTGGTTGATGTACAGTTAGAAAAGTTTGAAGGACAATGTAGACTTTTAATTTTGAGAAATGAAATGAGGAAAAGTTAGTTTCAAAAATATTATGGTTTTTCTATTGATGTTTTATAAGCAAATTTTGATATGATGCCATGTGAAGTGAATGAAATGATAGAACATAGCTCGCCCTTATCGTAGGTTATGTACCGAAATGACCTCCGGATGTCCCGGTGTGTACCCTGCGGTAAGGGGGTGTTACATTTAGGAAAATATTATGGTTTTTCTATTAATGGTTTATAAGCAAATTTTGATATGATGCCATATGAAGTGAAAGAAATGATAGAACGTAGCTCGCCCTTATCGTAGGTTATGTACCGGAATGACCTCTGGGCGTCCCGGTGTGTACCCTGCGGTAAGGGGGTGTTACACCAACAAATACAGTATTTCCTAACAGGTGACTTTCAAAAGTTGATGGGGAATATACAAAAAAATTTAGTGCAAACCAAAATTGTTTCATAAAATACATGAACGTGGTTAAGAATTAATTAGATAAGAAAATAAAAGCATTACAAACTTATAGTGGACAAGAATACTTGTCAGAAAAGTTCAAGGCTTTATGTGATGAGAAAGGAATAGAAAGGCCATTAACAATTCCTATAACCTCACAAAAAAATGGAATGCTGAAAGATGAAATAGGACGCTATTAGAAATGATTAGGTCCATGATGCCCAAGCAAATTTATCCAGATTTAAGGAAATGTGTTGAAAAGCTCACCTAGTTTATATTCGAGATGGGGGGTAACTATTTCATATGAAGTAATAGGCAGCATGGGGTGAACTTCATTCGGAAAAATCATGATAGAAGCTTAACTAACATTTAATGGATGGTGAGGTACCCCGATTGTTATTAGCTATCTTACTAGCAACCTTTTGGATCACTTACCTATTATTACATAGACATGTGATATTTCTCCAAAGAGGCCTTTCTAATTTAATAATTTTTTTATATGTAAGTTGGCATATTTTAATGATGCTTTATAGAGAGCTTTGAGGACAAGATTTAAAGTGAATAAGAAATATATCCTCTTCAAGAAATGGAAGTTGATGAAGATGGAAAGGAAGACATTGTTCAAGAATAATATAGGAAATACACATCATTAACTGAACATTGCAAAAGGCAATCTGGATAGTATTTAACAACAAATCTATAACAATCCTGGTTCTACTCATTTTCCATAAATGGAGAAAGTATCTATCCATAACTACTCCAAAACTTTATGGTTTGATTATTCTCTCATAAAATAGAGATCAAGACTCTGGAGCATAAAATATGAGGATAGAAATACCTCTGTGTCCCATAGATCAATCATTGGTAGGAAAGCTGTTAATAGAATTGTCTCTCTTGAACTAGAAGATGTGCAACTGAATTCCTTAGATGAGTTGCTGCAAGGGGCATTTAAATATTTTCTAAATTTATGAATAAACCATCAAAAGCACACTCTTCAATACCTCTTCCCACTCTTCAGTACCTCTTCCCCATCAGATTTTACAAGATGGATCGTCCTCTCAATAGGCTGATTTTCTCATCCAACCCCTTAGTATCACAGAGATTGAAGAATCACTGAAGTCCGTAAACCCTAACAAAGCTCCTAACCCTGATGGATTAAATATATATTTCTTTGTGAAGTTTGCCCATTTATAAGGAATATGGTGACTAAAGCAATCCAGGAATTCTTTAACAATGATTCCCTGTTTATAGTCCTTAATAAAAACCTCTATCACTCTTATTCCCAAAAGTTGGGAACTTCGATACTTTTCTGATTATCATCTTGTGTAGTGCTACAATTCCATTTACAAGTTGTTGTCTAAGATTTAGGAGGCTCATAGGATCAGGAAAATCATTCTTGATCATATTAATGACTGACAGGGTGTTTATATCCTAATTAGACCAATGGGGGTTAATGTACTGATACTTAAAGAATTGATCAGATCTTACTTTAAGAGAAATGGAAAAGCTAATTATTGCATCAAAATAGATATCAAAAAGGCACATGAGAGCATAGATTAGGAGTTTATTAGAAATATGTCATATGCATTGAATTTTCCAAGCTTATTCATATAGTAGATCCTTCGGTGCATTTCAACACCTATTTTCAATGTCCATATTAATGGTCAGGTTATAAACACTTTCACAAGGGGGATAAGGTAAGGTGATCCCATTTCACCATATCTTTTTGGTTTAGTTACGGAAACACTCAACAGGTGCTTCAGAAGAAAGGTACCAAAGGTTTTCAATTTCATTCCAAACGTAAGAGATTGGGACTAACTCACTTGTGTTCTACTGATGACCTTATATTGCTTTCTAAAGCTGATCCTATTTCTATATCAATGCTTAAGAAAGGTCTGTATTACAAATTGGAAATGTCATGGACAAGTAAAATGGAATGATGATAACAATTCAGTAAATTGAGAAAGATGAATAGATAAGAAGGATCAATGTCAAGGTTATGGGCAATTAGCAAGAATCGGCATGAGAGTAAGTATGTTAATACGCAGTCACTTAGTAATACCCCGATGTAAACCATCAAGCGCAAGACAGCTACA
>JAOSBP010000008.1:24286568-24299386 GCA_027563825.1 Erythroxylum mucronatum
GAGGAGGATGCATATAGACCTCCTCTGTCAAATCACCATGCAAAAAGGCATTTTTGACATCCATCTGAAATAGCTTCCAGTTACGAACAACAGCAATAGCCAAGAGACTGCGGACTGATGTTAATCGAGCCACAGGAGCAAAGGTTTCCTCATAGTCAATGCCATACTCTTGAGTGTACCCTTTGGCCACTAGACGTGCTTTATAGCGTTCAACAGTTCCATCAGATCTGGTTTTAATTTTGTAGATCCATTTACACCCAATAGGTGTCTTATGAGGAGGAAGATCCACTAAATCCCAAGTCTGAGTTTTCTCTAAAGCCTGAAGTTCTTCAGTCATAGCTTGCTGCCAAAGAGGGTTAGTACTAGCCTCACGATAAGAGCGAGGCTCGTGAAGGGTGGCAATAGAAGAGTAACAATGAAAATCAGAAAGATATTGAGCAGCTTCTCTTACCCGAGTGGAACGACGGAGAGGAGATGTAGGTGTAGGAACAGGATCAACTGTTGGTGTAGATTCAACAGGGTCAGGTGGAGGTGGATCAGTATTGGGTGCATCAAAAACCCCTGTCTCAAAACTTGGAAATAACTCATGAGATGGATCAGTGAAGAATAGAGAATCAGTATTGAGAGAATGATGAAATTTAAAAAGAGAGGAAAACATTGTATTTTCCCAGAAGGTAACATGACGAGAGATGCGTAATCAATTAGAAATAGGATCCCAACAACGATATCCTTTATGCTCAATGCCATAGCCAAGAAAACAACATAGACGAGCACAGGGTTCTAATTTAGAATGTTCATGTGGTTGTAAGAGGACAAATGAAGCACATCCAAAAGGTTTAAGAATTGAATAGTCAGGAGGCTTTCCAAATAACTTTTCAAACAGGGATAAGTTTTGAAGAACCAAGGTAGAAAGACAATTAATATTATAAACAACATGAAGAGCTGCTTCCCCCCAAAACTTTTCAGGACATGACGAGAAAGAAGAAGAGCACGAACAGAATCAAGAATATGACGATGCTTGCGTTCAGCTCGCCCATTTTGTTGAGAGGTGTGAGGACAAGAACGTTGAACAATTGTTCCTTGTTGATTTAAAAAATGAAGCAAAGAAGAATCTCGATATTCCATGGCATTATCGGTTCAGAGAATTTTAATATCACAAGAGAATTGAGTCTTAATCATTTTTGCAAAAGTGATGTAAATTTGTGTTATTTCAGATCGATTTTTTTAAAAAATATATCCAAGTAAAACGAGAAAATCATCAATAAATAACATAAAATAACGAAAACCATTCACTGATAAAAAAGGAGAAGGACCCCGAATGTCTGAATGAATTAAACCAAAAGGAATGTTTGAAGTAGAGTCACTTTGGGAAAAGGACAATGCAGGTTGTTTAGCTAATTGACAATTAAGCAACAAAAAGACTCAAACTTAGTGGTTCCTAATAAACTGCGGGAAATCAAGGCTGAATTTTACTAGCAAAGGCATGGTCGAGGCGAAGATGCCATTGGTGAGTAAAAGAGACAGGAAGTGTAGCTGCAAACACAAAGCTCTGAGGAAGTTGAAGAGATGCAAGTTCAAATAATCGCCCCACCCTGCAACCCATCCCAAGAATTTGTCTCGTTTGTGGATCCTGTACCTGAACACCAAGGGAAGAAAAATTAATATTAAGTCCTTTTTCACACAATTGACCAACAGAGATAAGATTGAGTGCCAAATTAGGAATATGATAAGTGTCAGGGAGATGGAGATTAGAGGTAGAAACATGACCAATGTCTGTAATGTTCATTTTGGAACCATTGGCTGTGTAGATTGGTGGTAAGGACGATACAAGTTTTGTAGAAGATAAAAGTTCACGATTAGCAGTCATATGATGACAACAAGCAGAGTCAAAGAGCCAATAAGAATTACCCGGAGTGACAGACATGGCAGCAGGAGAATTGAAAGAAAGAACCTGTTTGAGTATGGCCTCAATATCACTCATGGCGATGACAGATGAACCTTCATTAGCAGCAACAACAGTGATAGAAGAAGATTCAAGCTTGGAGATATTCTTGACTTTAGAATGTCCTTCTTTTGGCTTTGGAGGACGTGTGGGACAATTTTGAATGATATGCCCATAACCATGGCAATATCGACATTCCACAGTAGGACAATAAGCAAAAGCATGGCCAGGTTGATTGCAATTCTTACAAATTTGATTGCCAGATCTGGATTGTGAATAGCGAGTGGTGGCAAGGGCAGTTTCAAATTGAGGAGTTTTATCCAAGCCTAGACGAGTCTCTTCAAAAATAATTTCTTGAATTGCAGTATCCAATGATGGAAGCGGATTGCGATGCAATAGAGATGCTCGAACAACCTCATATTCTGGTCGCAAGGCCATGAGAACTTGAATCAGATGAAGATGATCGTCGCTAATTTTGGCTAGAGAAAGTTGATGCCAGATTGGTTGAACCTTTGCAAGAAAATCATTCACAGATTGACCGGCTTCTTGTTTCAGATTATGAAGATTTGTCCATAACTGAAAATAGTGAGCAAGTCCAGTTGTCTGATATCGATTAGCTAAAAAATCCCAGATTTCTTTAGCTGAATCATAATCGGCAAATTGAATGTGAATTGAAGGAACTGAGGTGTTACAAAACTAAGTGATGATCTGGTGATTTTTACTATCCCAATCTTCTAGGCGATCAGCAAATTTGTCATCGGTTTCATCTTTCTGTTTTGTTGGCTGAATTATATCACCAGTAACGATTCGCCAAAGCTTGCGACCTATTAAAAAACTTTTCATTCCTTGAACCCAAAGAGAATAGTTGGAACCATGCAAAACTGTTGTAATAGGTTTTGCAATGTCAGACATCTCCATTGAAAAGAAAACAGAGATAAACAAAGCAGATGGGACAGAACAGATTGCGAGGAAGGAAGCAGATCACAGAGACAAGAGCAAACAATGGGCATTACGACTCTGGTACCATATTAGCAGAATGAACATAAGAAATAATTAGAGAATTTGTTGTTGTATCTTTTACATTGATGCTGGGTCGATTTATACAAGAGAATGAATACAAATAAAGAAAGAATAATTATGATTGCTAAAATTATGCTAAACTAATTGCTGTAACTGTTGCTATAGTTTCGGCTAACAGTAATAATATTATATTTCTTAGGAGCTTTTTAAAAATTACCACAAATCCTCATACAAGAAGAATTATATCTTGAAAGAAGATTTCTGAAAGGTTTTTAATTTAGTTGGCTGGTTCTTTCTTATTAACACTCTAAATATGGTTGGTTTCATTTCCATATGCATCAACCGAATAGCTTAATGTCTCACTTCAACTTCTTATCACATTTTGGTGAATGGTTAACTAAGTCCTTTGTTTAAGTGTACTAGAAGCTTGTGCCAAGATGATTCATTATCTCATATTTGTTTTCCTTGTGTATTAAAGACTCGATATGATTGATTACTACAAATTATAGGTTAAATTAAAAGGGAATTATTAACTCCACAAATTCAAGTGAAGCTAGTGTTTTATCTCTCAAATGCTTTGTTCAGGCATGATAAATGCTCGGGAAGCTTTCAGGACTTTCGTGAATCTTAATAAAACCCAATTTTTTTGTTCAAACAGGTTTTAACTAACTAGAGAAAATTAGAGGATTAAAAAAAGTGATTACAATTAACCAGTGTTTTGAATCGGGATCAAATCTCCTGTTCCGGTTATGATGTTCGTATCATGTTCCATAAATCTCACCACACATTTATGTAGATCTCGCATAAATACATGAATAAGATTTAATGAATCAAAGTTGGAATAAAGTAATTGGAACAGATGATTTGATGTGATTTGAATCTCGTATCAATATTGGTCGATGCTAGTTAATATTGGTCATGGCAACCAAATAAAGATACCAAATCTTTTCGTACTGCACTGGATTCAAATACCTAATTGTACTAAAAAAATTTGGGATATACAAGTTGTATTGGTCAGTACACTATAATATCGAAAAATTCTGGGTTAAATTTATAAATTAAGGATTAAATTAAAAAATATTTTTAAAAATAAAAATAGAATATTTATTATATCTAAAAAATTCTTATATTAATTTAATAAATTGATTTATTGAGTCAAACTAATCTTTCAAATTTAAATTGAGACTAAATTTTAACATAAAATCAAAGTTTTTATGTAATTGAAAATATGTTTTATACATTGTTTAAATACTATTTTTAAATATTGTTTTTTATTTCAAATATAAGCATGTCGTTTAATTTTTTTTAATATATGAAACAAGTCTATTTTTTAATATTTTATGATCTAATTTAATTATTAAGTAACTAAATATTATTTAATTATTAACTACTATAAAAATTGACATTGCAAATTGCAATAGATATATCCTTTATATCAGTCCGGAAAAAGGCAAGAGAAAACATGAATCAACTGAAGCACGCGAGAAGCGGAGTAAAGCCAAGCGGTGGCAGTGGGCAAGGGCTTGTTGTTAGGTGTCACTCAACTCCTACTTTTTAATATTTCTCACCTTTTTCTTTTCTTTTTCTTCTCCTTCTGCTTATCTTTTATCCCATCCCACACGCTCACCTGTCATTTCTTTGTCTCCTCTCCTCCCTTCCCTCCTCACCGCTTACCATTTTAAGTGTAAGCTCCCTCTACTCAACCTCACACACCACCTACTCCCACTTGGAGGAGGATACGCTCATTGCCGGTAATGTTCGACAACAATCCGACGTCGCTTCCAGCAGTTCCAGGTTGTTCTTCTTCTTCTCTTATTTGCTTTTGAAGAATATATTGATCTTAGTAATAAAAAGAGTTCAATTGTAGGAGGTAGATTGCTAATTGAAGTTGGAGAGCAGCAACAGCAACAGCAACTGATGTATAGGAGGAACAATGTTGCCCGCAGGATTTTCGAGCGTCAAATTCGCTCTCCTGCTCCCGGCACCAGCGTATTATTTCATCATTCTCCATGTTTAACGTTTTATCTAGTTTAATTCCTTAACATTAATGAAATTTTCGTCTGGTAGTTGAGCTTCGGGGTTTCTGGTTAATTATTTGTTTAATGGAAATTGATTTAAATGTACCTGAATTAGCCAGTTTCTTTACTTGGTTTTGCTGGATTCTTTCGTTGTTTCAGTTTATATACAAAAGATTAATTAGCAAAATAATCTCAAGGCCTTTTCTTTTTTGAAATCTTAAAGATAGAACTTAGCGGTGGAGGTAACGTTTTTAGTTAATATGCCAAATTTTTCCGTTAAAAATTTATCCTCTTCATCAGCCATTTGTAAACAGATCATGTTTCTCACTTGGGCTTTACGTTGATTTTTTTTTCCTTCAGTTTCCTCTATAATATCCATTTAACTTTTTAACATGTCCAAATTTAACTCTGAGTTGGCTTACTTAAGATGTATCAGAACTACTATTATTGTCTATGTTGTGCCCCTAAATCATGGTGTTGTGGGCTTGCAGGTCCACCAAGCTAGGCGATTTTATGAGGATATAGTCCCAAGTTATACCATATATGACATTGATTGCCCTGATTATTTGTTCCGTAAATTCACTGATGATGGCCAATACCTCATCAGTTTTAGTAGAAACCATCTGGACCTGATTGTTTATAGACCAACATGGCTTTCATATTCATGCAAAGAAGAAGATTGTGATCTTCCTGCAAGAGCAAAAAAGTTTGAGAGTTTCTTTTCCCAGTTGTATTGCGTCTCGCTTGCTTCTGGCAATGAGGTCATATGCAAAGATTTCTTCTTGTACATCGAGGGTAACCAATTTGGATTATTTGCTACTTCGACTGCACAAATTCATGATTCTCCACCTACTGAAGGGGCTGTTCAGGGAGTGCCCTTCATAGAAAAAATTACATTTCATCTTTTGAGGTTAGTGATCTTTCTGTTTTAAAGAGCTTAATGTATACAGATAACTTTTCCTTTTTGCCATAGTTTTCATTCTCTCATTATATTTGTAAAATTAGATTGGAAGATGGAGTGATACTGGATGAGAAGGTCTTTCGAAATGATTTTGTTAACTTGGCCCATAACACCGGTGTCTTCTTGTATGATGATCTGCTAGCAATCGTATCACTTCGCTATCAAAGAATACACATTCTGCAAATAAGGGAATCTGGTACCCTTGTTGACATACGGACTATAGGTGCATTTTGTCAAGAGGATGATGAACTATTTATCAATTTCAGTACTCAGGCAAGTAGGGAATCTTTTTAAACTATTGATCCTTCTTTGGATATCAATCTTCACGAGTTTACTGTAACGATTAATGCTGACTTGTAGGTTAAATCTGGTGCATATTATCATGAGAACTAATGCTACATATACTATGAAATCTTTCAAGAAAACATCGCCAAATGCACATGGTTCTTTATCTAGGATGAGAATTAATGTTATAATGCTAATAAAATCTTTGAATCAAGCATCTGCAAGTGCATGTACTACAAAAAGGATGATTGGATGCTAAATTTGTGTTTATGGTTTATGAGAGAGTTTTATATTGAGTAAAAAGACAAGTTCATGTTTTCATAGAAAAGTGAAATGAGCTAGGTGGGGAAATATACAAGAACAAAAGGAGGAGCTTAAAAGTTCGTTCTAAAAGAACTTCACAGTAAATCAAATGCTTTTGGTGGAAAGACAACTAGTCACGTTAGTTTTCTTCTATTGATATCTAATTACCAGGCTTTTACAAAAAAGAAGTATCTCTTTAAACTAGAAGGTTTACAACTTTCTGTCCTAACTGCATCCTATTGCATTCCATTTTTGACATTATAGAAATAACTTCTGCTGCCCTACATTTCTTGTATGACACCGTTATTAATAGTCATGGGGCTGACCCACTAATGGTTAGAACCACTGGTTGTAGGGTATGGCAATTCATCAAACCCCTGGGAACCTCACTGAGAATGGTGTCCATCATAACCAGCCCAATTCAGAGCATTCCTTTCTAGGTGGCATCAAACAACGCTTGCTCTCTTTCATTTTTCGAGCAATATGGAATGAAGAAAGAGATATTGCTCTGGTTGGTTATCTTAGTCCCAAATTTTTGTTGTTTCTAGATTTTAAGAACTCCTGTAAAGATTGTCTTTTCAAATTTTGCATGCTTTTACATACTAGTACACAAAGAGGTGCTCCTGCTATCTTCTTTCGTTATATTCCAGGTTCTATCTTAAGGAGTATTTGTATATTACGTCCAGCTATTCTTGTCTTCTGATATTCTTGACCTTTTTTCTTGTATTTGTATAAGATCTTCGGTTTATTCATGATATGTAGACTTATTTACGGATAGTTGGCATTTACTAGTATTATGATTCCAAGAATAAAATTGGATAAATTCAGTTGCCTTCCATTTACTCACAACTGACAACTTTAGTTACTTGAGTGTCAAGTTCTGTAACTAACCTTGCGTGCAAAAAATTATAATTGTTAATGAAGCTTGAAATAAATAATGTTCCAAGGAATGTTTCATCCTCAGGTAGATTTTAGTTTGTGGCATATTGTTGTTGTTAATGTGTTATTACATCCTTTTTAATACTCTAAAGGCATGGATTCTACTAATTTCTTGCGGTAGATATGGTTTTCTTGGTTGAACTTTTCTGCTTGATGCGTATTTCTCAATTTTGTTTTCATTATTAAGTTGTTAATATTTGCATGAATTGTGCTAGTTTTGACATGTTTCTAGATTGAGCCCAGATAATTCTTGGAATTTTTGAGAAAAGTTATATTTATGTAAACCCATTGATTTTATGATGACACGTTGCCAGAGATTTCAAGGCTTGAAGAAGAAGTTCTATTTCCATTTTCAAGATTATGTTGATTTGATTATCTGGAAGGTACCAAAAAACTTATGGTTTTTGCTTTCTCCCACCTTCCACCTTCCATTTTACCCTTCCCCTTCCTGACTCTTTCCTTTAATTCAGTGCAATTTTTTACTTGACATTTTGTAAGAAATAACTTGTAATTTTTGAATCAGGTACAATTCTTGGATCGGCATCACCTGTTAATAAAGTTTGGTAGTCTAGATGGAGGGGTGAGGGTTTGTCTTCTTCAGCTACTTCATTATATCCAAATAGGACTGGGAATCGTTAGATTACTTAAACTCCTAGCACGACTAATATTGTCTTAAACTCCTAGCAGGACTAATATTGTTGGATCAATAATTCTGACCTTAGCATTACACAAAAATATAAAAATATAATAAACAAGAAAAAAAATAAAAAGAGGAATAGAGAAAAATATGTAGATCTGTCAACATGTATTTAATAAAACCTCAATGTTGCTTTTGCAGGTAATAACAAAAAGAAAAAATGGCAGATTTACTTCAGCATCCTTGTTTCCAAACTGATAACATGGTCCTCTAGATTTAGAAACATATAGATTATGTTGTTTTGTCAAAAGGACTTTAGTCTCCAGAAGTCGAAAGCTAAGAGGGAGTGGAAATTAATATGGTAATGCATACTGAATAACTGTTCCTACTCTAAAATTTATCAGTTCATCATAACTATGGCAGTACCGAGAACTCTTTCCAAGCCTTCTAGTTAAGCTGGAAATTTTAATTTAATACCATTTGAAATTTTACATTCAATTATATTGAATTCAAAATCTTAAAAACTTTTTAGCTATTTAAGTTGAAACTATCATTTGGAACTTTTATTATTAGCTTCTAGAGTGCTTATATTCATGATGGTTGACATACTTTTGTAGCTTCATTTATCACGAAATGCTGATCATCAACCATCATTCTTTGCTGTATATAATATGGATACGACTGAAATTGTTGCATTTTACCAGGTATAAATTTGATTTAAAGTTGCTACTAATTTAGAAGAGCTTGTTGCTGTTCTTTTGATATGGATGTAATCTTCAACTTGTAGAATTCAGCCGAGGAACTTTATCTCTTATTCGAGCGGTTTTGTGACCATTTTTATACAATGTCAAGAGATTCATTATATATGAATTTCATATCATCCCACTCAAATAACGTCCATGCTCTTGAACAACTGCGAACCATTAAAGACAAAGCTAACAACTTTTCACAGGTAAGCCTTGTTGTCGTGAACTTGACACATGTGACTTGCCATATGTTAATCTAAGTAACCTGTATGTAGTGACTAACTCACTGATCTAGAGAGCTTATACTTGTCCATCTGATAATCTGGTCTTTGGATGTGCAACTAGACATTAGACTTTGGTGTTTCTGAATTTGTACTTACCATAGTTGAAAGAACTGAACTGAAAAACAATGCTTTTAGCTGATTTTTGTTTTTTTATACTCTCTCTCCCCCTCTCTGTGATATGAGGATGAGTTCTTTGAAGATACCAAAAACTTTGTTATATTTGGGTTCTAAACCTTCTGGTCCTTTTTTTTTTCTTTTCCTTCTACTCTTTCTTTTCTTGTTCTTTGGTGCCAAAGTGTGGTTAAGACCTTATTGATCATATATTGATAATATGATTTCCTTTTATACCATAACATCTAAAGTCAACAAATGGTTTGCAGTTCATCAAGAAGATGATGGTCTTTTTGCCTTTCAGTTGTCAGTCACTGATTCCATCTCCCTACTTAGACCAGTCTCTCTTTCGGTATGATGAAAAGGTTTGATCCTTTAGCATAACTTTCATTTTATATTCATATATACCAACATGTTTATTATAGCTTGTTCGGAAATAGCCTTTCTACCAGTTAGGGGTGAGGTTGCTTACTACTGAACCTTCCCAAATTCCGCAGATCAGTGGGATTTTTACTGGATTGTTGTTATGTTTATTATAGCTTGTAAAGTGGTCAAAGTAGGAGGAGCTGAGGGACAGAGGAAATTAGGATAGTGAGGAACTCATAAGAGGAGAGAGGAGAGACAAAATTAGAGGAGAGAGAAGTTTATAAGCATGTGTGAAAGAAAGAAACTTGAGGTGAAAATGGATTCTATTAAAAGTTACGTGAATTTTTATGGCATATTTACTTACTATTTAAAAAATAATAAAAGGGTTCTCACTAGACATAGTAGGAGTTTTCAATAACTGTGTTTGAAGCATTGACCAATGGTTGTTTTGCTCATCAAACACAAAAGTCTATGTTGATACATAAGATTCAATGACAATTAAGACGGTGATTTTGTGTTTCAAAAGAACTTTTCTCGGATAAATACAAATTAACTTTAATTTGATGAAATTTTTGACATGGGACTCCACGATCGCAATTGTTTTTATTGTATTGCACTTATTTAGATTACTTATATTTGGGGTTATTGTGTCTACAATGATAGTGTCAACCATTGTTTGCTACCTAAAGCCTTGGTTTGATGAATAAGTTTTTAGTGAATAAATGTATAGATTGATATAAGTATTTAACTTAATTATTTTAATTCTTCAAGAATGACTTTAAATACACTTATAATATCTCATGTGTACTGCAATATGTTTCTACTTAAGTTTTTAAAATAGTAAATTGAAGATTTTTTTTCTATACAAAGTATGGTGAAACAACTAGTATGTGATATATTTTACATTTGTACTTACTGGATTGGACCTCTTCTATGGGCACCATGAGGGATGATATAGAAAATAAAACTGAAAGCAGTCCTGGATATTAGTGTCATTCTTAGTGTCCTTTGATGCCTTTGCCTATTCTAAAGTGGAGCAAAACCCATTTTTTGGTGTAATGATGTAGCAAAAACAACATAGTTGACACCGTAAACTTCTGCTGTTTGTGAAACTTGGGCTAAACAAGCAAGTGATAAGGGAATTAAAGTGAGAATAAGTTCCCAGTAGTGGGTGGTCAAGGACAACTAACTGTTCGTCAAAGGATAAAGGAGAAGATCATGAGTGACGCCTCAAGAGACTTGTGAACCTAAGAAGCTACTAAGCTTGTGAAAATCTATAATACATGAAAGTTTAAGTCATAAACTGTTCGGCTACCAATAAAAATTTGATCCAGATGTGGCTAAAGAATAATTACTAAACTGTTTTTTTAGACAACTTAAGCAAGTACTTGCGAATTCATCTGAGTCTGACACCTATTCACATGGTCATGAGTCTTTGCTATCCCTTCGTATTTGATGGGTGCTCAACACCTGAGTGTTTTTGACTCTTTAAACAACCAAGTTACCTGATCCACGTGTGTGAAAACTATATCTGGAGGAGAAAAAAAAAAAAGAATTCTGTTTAGTATAAAAAAAACCAAATAGTGGAGAATTCATTGGTCACTATAATAATACCGAAGAATAAAAGTGGAAGTCCAAGAGGGATTCTGACTTAAGTAAGCTTTCCCCAGCTGATATATAACAGTGTCTTTCTGTGGCGATGCAGTGTCATTGGATTGCAAAGCTGAATTGTGAAAGGGAATGTATGAGATCTCCCTTTCTCTTTTTACTTTTTGTGAAAGTTGGTGTCCGAGTTTAGTTTTAAGTCTTTCAAGTGGAGAGTAGGCATATGGCAAATACAGAATGTCGGAATCTTTCGTAAAAGCATTAAACTAGAAAGGCTGCTAAAAGCATATATGAAATAACTGAATTAGGTCGAAAGTAGAAACTGTTGGTACTTTCTTATGTGTTCAAGCCAACAGAGGGCTTAATTGCTATTGCACAAAACATGTCAGATGAAGTTCGATGTCTTAGCTGTTCTCCTTCCCTGTCATAAATGTGGTTGATACTTCTATATCGAATTCTCTTTATTCAATCTTATTGTGTTTATGGGGTGACTGTTTCTAATGGGTGGTTAATTGTGTGTCTGTGGCTTGTCAATTTGTTCTTGTGTTTGTGTAGCATTCTAGCGTATGGTAGTCTTAGCAATAGTGGTTTCTTTTGCACCAGGACTTTATTTGTATGTTTTACCATATCTGATCTTCTTCCCCTTTATTATGCTGGTGTGATAGCTGATATCTGCTAGTGATCGGCATAAACCATCAACGGACCATGCCATCAAGTTCATATCCCGAAGGCAACCTTATATCCTTAAATTCAAAATTAAACCAGGTACTGATTTACCCGTTCCATGACATCTTAGGCTCAAATGTTCCCATGCAATAGAATTGTGAGTGGGAGAAAACTGCAATGCTCAACTATGACTTTTATTATGCCATTTTTCTTTTAATGCCACTGTTGAGTAGTAAAATGTGTATGGTAATGATGCCATTTTAGGTCCTGAAACCGGAAATCTGGATAGCCGAGCAAGAAAGTTCTCCTCATTCCTATTCCATCCATTTCTACCCCTGGTTGTCTCCATTCAACATGCATTGTTCTTGCAACCATCAATGAACATTCACTTCCGGGGATGAAGATGTGCATTTTCCTGGTGGTCCATGTTCTGCAGAACTCTCAAACGTTTGAGATTAAATTATAAAAAATGTATATTACTTGGAAAATTTTTATTTCTTTGCTCTCCACAGCTAATTCATCCATAATATTGGATGTTTATTTCTCTTTTTTATTCAGAATTTTGTATCATTGGCAGGCAAGTTAGAACGAGCGATTTTGAAGTTCGCTTGTTATTCCCATAATCCCCGTTTGTATCCCTTTTCTTTTGCTCACCTTCCTGTACAACTGACAAGTTTAAGGGGCATTTAATTTATTGGTACCCTTAAACTTGTTCTATCTTGCCTCAATACTTCATGTCAAGTTCATGTGTCGAAACATAAAATCGGAGAATATTAGGGTGCGTTTATTTTCAGAAAATAGTTTCTTGTTTTCTATCTTGATTTTTTTGCATATATTTTCAATTTTTATTTTCAGTGGAAAATTGTCGAAAATATGTTTACTAATTAATATTGAAAAAATTATTTTCTAAAATTGAAAATTGCAAAACATGTTTA
>JAOSBP010000008.1:24347014-24359546 GCA_027563825.1 Erythroxylum mucronatum
GTAAGCAGGTACATGCATGATCCGGGTAAGGTTCATTGGCAAGCTGTGAAATGGATTCTACGGTATATCCTACATACCGTAGATGTTGGTTTAGCATTTGAGCAGGATGAATTACTTGGTCAACGTGTAGTTGGATATTGCGATTCTGACTATGCAGGTGACTTAGATAAGCGACGGTCTACAACTGGCTATTTGTTCACTTTAGCGAAGGCGCCAGTTAGTTGGAAGTCTACTTTGCAGTCAACGGTGGCTTTGTCTACAACAGAGGCAGAGTATATGGCTATTACAGAAGCTGTGAAAGAGGCAATTTGGCTTCATGGGTTGCTTAAAGACTTGGGAGTTGGTCATAAACAACTTGAGGTATATTCTGACAGTCAGAGTGTTATTCATTTAGCAAAGAATCAAGTCTTTCATGCAAGGACGAAGCACATTGATGTTCGCTATCACTTTGTGCAGGAAATTCTAGAAGAAGAGGAGATATTTATTCAAAAGATTCAGACTACAGAGAATCCTGCAGATATGCAAACCAAGGTGATTACAAGAGTCAAGTTTGAGAATTGTTTAGACTTGGTAAATATCTTGCACATTTGAGTCGATGCCTAACGGCGTAAATTTGGAAGCACCGCAAAGACTGCTTTTATTAGTTGTTTGATTGAGAAGATTTATATTTAGTGGGATAAGAAATTATGTTAAGGTAGAGATTTGTTACTATTTGGCACCATTTCAATCCCACATCGAAAGTTTACGTGTTTGAGAAAGAGGTTGGTAATTATAAAAAGGAGTTCTCCCCTCCTATTGTAATCATCCCAAATTTGTATCTTTTCTCTCACATTAAATAAAAGCGGGTCATTTGAGTAGTGCTCCGAAGACGTTGGCATAATTGGCCGAACTTTGTTATCAAATTTTCTAGGTGCGTTCTTTCTTTATTTCTTTTATTCCGCGTTTATTGTCTTGTTTCTTTTCAAGTTGTAGTGTAGTATTCAAGTGTTCAATTTATTTGAGTGTATTTACTATTTGTGTGTGTACACAGATTAGGTTGTGATAAATACACTGTACACGTAATTTCTATCTAAGAAGTTGAGTTTTAAATGGGACCACTTGTGACCCTTCCACCCTTTCCTGAGACTTTACGTGAAATGGTAATACTATCTTAAGAGTCCGTTTGACGGTCTTTCTTAGGTATTACCGAATCGGTTGTTTACATTAGAGGAAAAAATTACCCGATTTCCCAAGATCCACAGCACAGTTGGAGGATAAAGTGTCACCAAAAAGATATGAAAATAGAATAGAACTTAAGAAGGGATAAACAGTGACAACAGGGATTAGTAAAGTTTATATATGTTGAATTTCTAATCAGGATCGAAATCCAACTCATAATTCAATCAACTGGAACCAAACTCGATTTCAGGCTAGACTCAAATGTCAAACCTAACTGTGAATGATGCTCATCAGATGAGATGAAAAAACATTAAAGCATCAAAACCAGTGTCTGTTTGCTGTGCTCCTGAGGATAATTTTCCAGTCATTACATATCGATTATCAAATATATAAACATCACTAACCAAAAGAAACAATCTAGCAGTTAATGATTGGTATCAGAATTTTAACCACTGAGCATAAACCCTGCAACTGTTATCTCTTACAATTATATAATCATCTCCAGAGATGTAGTCACTCAGTCCTCGAGAGAAAATGATGATACTTAGGCGGCGGGCCATTGCTAACTCGGGCCACTTCTTTGGATGGTTTTCTCGGAAACTAAATTTTACACTTCAGCGAAAAATATAACGTAGAACTGACCAGTGAACAACTTACATACCAATTCCAATATAAAGAATGCAGCCATTAAATTTGTTCATTTTTAATAATTATTAAATTCATTAACGTTTGAACGATTGCTGACGAGAGAAAAACTATTATACCTTCCTTACCAATTAACACTGAATTCATTTATATTACATTAATGTTTTTAAAAACATGTAATTGCCAATTTCGCTTTTTATTACTAAATAATAAACACAATATTGTCGATAATGCAAAGATGGCTTATGGAGTATCCTGTGATGTTGAATTCCAGATTTTCTGCAACATCAATTTCAACGGTATCATACCCTTTTGATTATATAGTTAATAAGGTTTATAACCTCAAATGTGTGGCAATGATCCAAGTGGGAGTGTAAGCAAATGGTTGGTCGTCTGCGCAACAGGATAAGCTAGCCCGAGCGCTTGAATTGAAGCGAAGCTGACTCCCTGTGCAACATAAAAGTGCAAAAAAGAAACTGCACGCTCCCTACGCAGGTATTATCCTGTTCAGGTTCAAAGGGACTTTCTCAGCCTGAACTGCTGCTTTTTCTAGCTTATTTGCCAGAATTTTAGCAGACACACAGGCACCCCTGGTGCGTTTTTGGGTCAGTAAAATGCATTAAAAAAACCTCAGATTTGCAATACATAGAGAATCATGATCTGAAAGACTCCATTTTATTACCTTGTAACCCAAGCAACAGAACAACTACAAATGTCACAAAAGGTACCTAGCAAATAGAAACATAAACTTACCACCACACTTCTTGTCGACTACTGCATATTTCGTTTCTTGGCAAACTCAGATTTCAGGAAATCCTCACCAACCATCAGGACCTTAAACTTTCCTGCAAGGAAATTTCACAGGATGAGCAGGAGTTCATGCATATCAAAGGGTTGCTACGCAATCAGCACTCATTGGCAATAGCCATTTAGATGGTTTATGTTCCCCATTAGAGGAAGATTATTGGTCTAGGGCGTACCCTTCATTCACAAAGATTTGACTCTGAATTTAATATGTTTTGCCTGTACTTCAATATAAATTATGACATATATAATCTGAGCAGAGAACAAGATTGATAAAAATTCCAACACTCGCTGGCAGTAACTATCCAAGGGGAAAGGATGACCGCTTTACTCTCATCAAAACGATATTTGTGCTTTTGTGAATCTTTTACCCATTGTGATAGTGTACTGCATCCCAATGAGAGAACAGACTTTACCTTTTAGTAATATAGTTTGCTGGCAGATATATCTCTCCACCAACTTCACCATGTTGCTCTCCACTAACAGTTTTCTTAGCCGCCTGAAACTCAGCACTCATTGCTTCCATCCCCTGCTGAACAGCTTCTTCTGCACTACCATAACCATGTGTCTCAGCATACTTGCGGACATCCTCTGTTATCTTCATAGAGCAGAACTTAGGCCCACACATAGAGCAAAAATGTGCAACTTTGGCACCTTCTGCTGGAAGAGTCTCATCATGGAAGGACATGGCTGTCATTGGGTCCAAGGACAAAGCAAACTGATCCATCCATCGAAATTCAAATCTTGCGTTGCTTAATGCATCATCCCATGCCTGAGCATGCGGGTGACACTTGGCCAAATCAGCTGCATGAGCAGCTATCTTATAAGCTATAACCCCAGCTTTCACATCATCTCTATTTGGCAATCCAAGATGTTCCTTTGGGGTGACATAACAAAGAAGAGCAGTTCCAAGAGCCCCAATGTTGGCAGCGCCAATGGCAGAGGTAATGTGATCATATCCAGGAGCAATGTCAGTTGTAAGAGGTCCTAGAGTGTAGAAAGGTGCTTCATTGCACCACTCCAACTGCTTTTGCATATTCTCGGGGATCTTGTGCATTGGAATATGTCCAGGTCCTTCATTCATTACCTAAAAATAGACATCACATGGCACATCACTTGGCGAAGGCAAAACAAAGACCATTGAGAAAGTGCAGAATCAATCTTTTTGTACGGACTTATTGTTGAATACACTGGTCTAAGAAATCAACTATATTGGATTATCTTGAATTTGATAAACTACATGATTTTACACTAAGGAGTTCACAATTTTATCATATATTACATCAGCCAAATTTTGATTTCTACAACATATCCCACATGTAACAGCCTGAACAAAATGCAGGGTTGATAAAAAGGCAATACCTGAACATCTTTTTCCCATGCTCTACGAGTAAGTTCACCTTGAGTTAAAAGCTCTGCAAACTGAGCAGTGTCATTGGCATCGTAAATGGACCCAGGTCTCAGTCCATCACCAATTGAGAGAGCAACATCATATTGATTGCAGATGTCAAGTATGTCATCCCAGTGTTCATAAGCAAAGTTTTCCTTGTGATAAGCTAGGCACCACTTTGCATGAATTGATCCTCCACGAGAAACAATTCCTGTCATGCGCTTTGCAGTTAAAGGAATGTAACGCAGCAGAACCCCGGCATGGATTGTGAAATAATCTACACCTTGCTCAGCCTGCTCAATCAGCGTGTCTCTGAATACCTCCCAGCTAAGATTTTCAGCAATTCCATTTACTTTCTCAAGTGCTTGATAGATAGGTACAGTCCCCACTGGTACGGCAGAGTTTCGTAAAATCCATTCACGTGTCTCATGAATATGTCGACCAGTAGAAAGATCCATTACAGTGTCAGCACCCCACATAGTCGCCCACTGAACTTTATACACTTCCTCCTCTATGGAACTCGCAACAGCAGAATTTCCAATGTTTGCATTAACTTTCACCAGAAAGTTTCTTCCAACTATCATTGGTTCAAGCTCTAGGTGCTTCTTGTTGGAAGGGATGATTGCCCGCCCACGAGCAACCTCTGACCTTACAAACTCTGGATCAAGCTTCTCACGAGCAGCACAGTAAAACATTTCCTCAGTTATAATACCCTGTTTTGCATAGAACATCTGAGTATGTCTTGGTAAACCAAGCTTTTCCCTCCTATCAACCCAGTCCTTGCGTAGTTTAGGAAGTCCTGTTGAAACATACATTAGGACTAGTCAATACCTTTGGCATTATAAAGCCATTGATGTATCCTGCACCCAATATAAAAATCTAGGTTTGTGGACTAAGTAATTAAGAGAACATAAGAACCAGAGCAGGTTGTTAAGCCAAATAAACCATTAACTAAAGTATCAGATAGAGGAACATTCAATTAATACATGCACCATAGGACAAAGTTGAATGGCATTATTTTCTCTTCTTTACAAGCAAACATTTGTTTTTAAACAAGTGGCATACCTAGAAGATATGGAAATTTCCCAGAAATGTAATCCAAGCCTGGATATATTACAATGATAAAGGCCAGAAATTGAAGATAGCATAGGCAGAAATGTTTTCTTGAAATGTTTATCAACACATTTATATGTCACTAAGCTGGTAATGATAGATCACAGAGTATGAGGAATAAATTGATATGAAAGATCCTAAACATTTTAGTATATGGAGAACATAAACATAAGAGAAATTGGACAACATAGAAAAAAGGAGCAGACAGAATTTCAAAAGAACATCATGCTAAGCTAAATCATCTATATATAGTCCAAAGTAGATTTCAAATCCATACCTAAATGTGGACTAATGTTTTGAGGACCGCTTGTATCATAATTATCAAAACTTGGTTCATCACCCGAGAGGTGCACTCGCCTGAAAGGAACTTTAAGCAAATGACCAGTTTGCTCATGGACAACTTCCCTGTGAGCACATTACAAAGGATGTTGGTAGCATATTAGTTAGCTAAAGCAATTAAATGCTCAGATGAACCAGCTAGGAACTTTAAACTTTTATAAGCTACAAATTTTGAGGAAGAAAAACTGCTACAGATGTACTATTAAAATAGACACAGGTGCACCTGTATTCCTTAGTGCTTCTTGGGAAACACTGTTCAAAGGATGGAAGTGGAAGAAAATCAGGGGAAGAAGGATCCGCTGTATGCTTCCTCTGCTTAATTTTCTCTGAATCAGTCGATGGGGGATCAAAAGTTAAAGTTGCTTTGGGTCCTAACCACAAGGTGCCGGGGGGTATTTCCTTCTTACATAAATTTGAAGCACGGCCAACCGCATCAAAACCTGATAAGAATGTAGTGCCTGGGAATTTGACCACAGCAGAATGATTTCCATTCTTACATATGGCTGAAGACAAAGCAGTAGCTTGAACTGATGCCATCTGACACAAATTACGTACTTCACTTTTAGAATCACATCAGCGAGAACTTAAATTACACGTATAATACTATCTGAAAATTGATTAATTATCATTAAAAAACTTGGCTTATCTTACCACTTCAAAAGCAGTAACATGTATACAACGAAGTATACAAAATCAACGAGTCAGCCAACTAGCAACATTGACTATCATATGTAGTAATCATACAGCCAGTTAAAAGAATAATGCCTTGAGGAGATATACCAATACTTATTCACTCACTTATCTGACGCTGCACATGCAATCATCGCAATGCAGGCACAAACACCGAGATATAGAGCTAGCCCCAAGTGTGTGCATGAGTTACCAGAATGGTGAGTCAATTCTACATGTTTAGACCACAGTAAGTATGAAACATGGACTAATCAAACTCACCAGTGAGTCATTGACCAACTTGCATCATCTCATAAAACATAAAATATATAATTTCTTCACAAAGGCCAAATTCGTTACATGTCATATCAGAAGTCCATGTGTTTATTGCTGGCAATTGCAAAATGCACACTGTGTGAGGATCATGAAGAACATCATCACATTGGTTTTAAAACAATTTATTGTGCCAATCTATGTCCAAAAAGACTAGTAATGAAAGACATGCTTGCTTAATGAAAAAAAAAATCAATAAAATGATTGTATAACTAGCTCGGACACACATGAAATTTATCATTACAACCTTTAGGTTGAATGGTCCCACAATCACAATCTTTAGAGTAATGATTAATGGAAGAAGAATGAATCACAGAGCAGTGAAAGAAAGACAATATTAGTGACAATAGTTTAAAAGATAAAAGAAATTAATTTCATAGTTTCAGAATATAAAAGTAACCACATAGGAGAGACCGTAATAATTGGACAAGTTGAAGGAACAGCGGGAGAACTCCCACACCATAACCCACCGAAGCAGGCTTAGAAATCACTGAAACCAAACAAGACAAAGACGGCATATGTAGGTAGCACGTGTTTTCCAAATAGACCTATCCTTTGTTTATTACTTAACTTGAGAAACATATGTTAGTTTTATATCATTTCCTCGTATGAAGTACGAATATATAGTAATAAACAGTTGGACTAAGTGATCCAACCATCAAAGGGGCGAAGAACTTGATGGTTGAATTCATTTGTTAGAGCCGAACCAATGAAATCATTTTACATAAAACTACTGAAACTAGGAACATAATACTTATCATTTGTTTGATCAAAAGAGTAACTCATAGACCACAAGCTCCTTTAACTTCAACTGTTTGATGTTGAATGATACTGATGTTTATGTTAGCCTATTGCAAAATCTTGAGTTCAACAAGAAATAGAAACTGAGATATAGTAAGTAAAGAAGAAGAAGAAGAAAAGCTAACAAGAACATACACACACACGTACAGAGAAGAGAGAAGTAAAGGGGAGAGAGGAAGAACCTGGAAACTTATCGCTCAAATGATAACTAAACGCACCCCGAGCCTATACATAACATGACCAAAAAGTGAACGGCTGCTGACGTGACGTGTAGATATTTTCGTTTTATTATAATTTAAATGTGAATACAATGATTTTTTTTAAAGGATTAGTCTCGTCTGCGGCTGGAATATCTCAAATTAAGGAAGACTACGGTAGCTCAGGAATTTGCTGCATTTTTAAAGATCGAACCTTTGACCACTTAGTTAAGCGACGAAAGTATGTGTCACCTGCGTCAACCCACTGGATTCGAATGATTTTAGTTTTTTCCGCTGCCTGCCGAAGCAAAAACTAGTACAAAGAGGAGATGTATGTTGTTCCATAATTTAGAATGGAACAGCAAAAATGAAACAGGTAACATGATCTCGGTACAAATGGCATTACATTACAAAAGCTTAAGCTACGCTAAGTATAGGAAAGTGGTGGGGTCCTTATGTAGAGCAATGGAAAGCAACATTGATATTTATTCCATCAAATTTAATATCCTCCCCTCATTCTCCAAGATAAGGGAAGGAGTAAGATGCAGATACGTTGATTAGTTAAAGATTTAGAATTACATGGAAATGTAAAGACAATTTTCTGTGTTCAACCCAGCCTCAAACCCCAACTTATCAGGAACATTTGATTATATACCACGTAGGTAATCATATTATGTATACAACTGAAGAACTGTATCCATCAAAAACACTGGACTGATAATAATAGCCAATCTGCAATAGACCTCAAACCACCAACATTCAAAATTGGAGACCTCTCGCTAACAGCAGCAGACAATAATTTCAGGCTCAGCTTTCGTCTTTTCTTCAGATTTTGGGTCATTAAGGCCAAAAATGAAATATACAAAGCCCTCAAGCCCATCTCTAAATTTTTACTTGAAGAGCTACAAACGTAATGGGGTATCTATCATGAGCCTGCTTGCAGTGGCAGGAAGAGCCTCTGGATTTCCTCTGACAAAGACTGCAAGCTCTTCTGGGGCAACCACCAATTTCAACCACTCTTGCAGCTCTTCACCTTCTACTTTCTCTTTCTCTGCTCCGGCAAATTGATCAGATAGTAACAAATACAAGCACATCAAATCAAAGGCAGAAACAATGTTACTATGATGGCAAGAAAAGAGTCCAGGATCTTACTATCAAAACATAGAAAAATATTATCCGAACCACCCAGGCGCAAAAGTATTTACCTTCAAGATGGGCACCAAGCCCCTCCAGCACAACAGGATTAGCACGCACTACAGAGAGTGCCACATCTAGGGCATTATGCAGCAACGATGTTACCTCTGTTTGAACAAGATCAACAAGATGCCCCTGTTGTCCAGGTCAGTCCTTTTATCTTTCTCAACCTCAGGTCATATTTATGTAAAGCTGATGCAAGAAGAAACTAAGCTTGAAAATTTCAGTACCTGATCCCTCCCCCATGGAGGAGCTCCATACTCATCCATTCCACCTCCAGAAAGTGTCGCTAAAGAAACTGGACCTATTGTCTGACTAAGACCATATTCAGCTACAGCCTTGTATGCCATGTCAGTAGCTCGCCGTATATCATCCAGTGCACCGGTGGAAACACGCCCTGAATAAACAACTTCTTCTGCTGCTCGTCCTCCAAGAAGTGTTACCAAGCGTCCACGTAATTCATCAATGAAGAGCAAATATCTATCCTCGTTTGTTGGGGGAGTATATGTAAACCCCAGTGCTCCTCCTGATCGTGGTAATATGCTTAATTTCTAACAACACAGAGTAGAAAAGAAAGTCATTGACGCAATAATAACAGAAGCTACGGTTATTGCATCTTTCACATCAATGAACAGTTTGAGGACACATAATTTCCATGTGCTGTTTATTTGAACCACAAGATTGAGGAAATGCCATAAAAAAAATTCCAAAATGGTTTACTATGGCAGCATCCAACAGCACGCTTTTCCAGAATTCTTTTGTCTAGAATTTCCCCTTTTCTCTTCAAAAGAACCAAGGAAAAGAAACTTTCACGTCAAAACATTTCTCTTCAGCACTCCGTTAGTATCTTATGTTGTTGATGCATAATGCTAAATAACCGTTAAAACTTAAAAGGCCTTAGCCCTTCCAATTCCACCCGTTCCGTTGTTTCCATCCCAGGTATGCACTTAAATATGAACAAAAAGAAGCTTTTAGTTGCAAGCCCAAGACCAAGTTACTAACCGCTTGTTGGCCACTTGCACCATGAATAAACCTTTCATTTAGGGCATAATATATACTATGTGGTTTTTTATATTCAAATTCTTCACCTGGAGAAAACACCCAAAAGAAACTCAGACCATTTAGTAAAAGTGTAGTCACGTACCTCAACTCTAGGTTGTCCAGGAAGTAGATTAGCAACGGCAGTACCCACCACGGCATGACCAGCTTCATGACGTGCAACAACAGCCTTTTCACTTCCTTGCAACTTGGCAGTTTTCTTCTCTATACCCTACAATAGAAGCAACTGGATTCAGTTCTGCACTTAGTTGAAAAACCCGTGGGATGCAACTCTCTTTCCACTTCCTTCCCCTTGTTTAAACTCTACGCAGGGAAGTTCTAATTTGAAGATAAATGAAAGATTAACCAAGTGTATTTGCTTCAACCATAAGCAATCTATTGTCAACTTTTATTTTCAATTTTTGTTGTCCATTTTCTAACAAGGGATATTTATAGATTATTGTTCTTTACAAGTAGGACCTGGGATCCTACTGCTTGGTCTGAGATTGGTTCCAATACTATATTTTAGATTTTATCATTCATCCATATTTATTTTGCAAGTTGACTTAAGATTAATAGTAGTGATTTGACTTTATAGGCCTACATATAACAAAAAGAGTAACATAAAAATCTTCCAGAGCCACCAGATTTCAATATTTTCATATGAAAATTGCTTCAAAAGTTTTATCTCCCTTAAGTACTGAGAGAGAGACACAATAGAGCCCTACAGCTTTTAAAAAAAATCACCAGAGTTCAATATTTTCATAAAAAAATTGTTTCATAAGTTTTACTTCCCCTACATACTGAGAGAGACAAACGTGACTTACAGCTATTGACCGCTCAACTGCCTGAATGAAATCAATTTTTTCAACTACGACTTTGCTTTTCCTTCCAGCCAATAAAGCAGCTTCATTTACTATATTCGCAAGATCTGCCCTGCATAATATGAGAATCAAAAGCTCATTCCTATCATGTTTTCTACAGATCTCACAAGAAAAAGAATCCACTAATCAGAAAATACCCTGTAAAACCAGTGGTCATTGAGGCAATGTCCCTGAGGTTAACATCTTCACCTAGAGGAAGTTCCTTCTTGGAAACATGGACTTCTAAAATAGCTTCCCTTCCCTTCTTATCAGGGGTTTCAACCTAAAGGAGAAAAGGAACAAAGCTATGAGATTTATGGAACTTGTTTACCTCTCAAAATTTTAAAATGTTATGACATGATTAAAATATGATACAAACCATAACCACACGATCGAATCTTCCAGGTCGGCGAAGTGCAGGGTCCAAGACATCTGAGCGATTTGTTGCACCAAGAACAATAACAGCAGAGCTGCTATCAAACCCATCCATCTCCTGCAAATATTTTCAAAGTTAAAGCTTTAGAATGGCTAGAAATTCAGACATCAAATAATCCTTGAGCAAGGGGGGCTTACAGTGAGCAGCTGGTTCAAAGTTTGCTCACGTTCATCATTGCTGACAATGCGAAATTTCCCATCACGGCTTTTTGCCACAGCATCTATCTGCACAAAATGACAGCACATGACTGGGGCATTTTTAAGAATGTTTTCTCCAACAACCAAAGAGAGAAGTACTATCAAATTTATGTGAAAAGGTAGCCGAACCTCATCAATAAATATTATTGACGGTGCCTCCTTCTTAGCCCGTGCAAATAGATCTCTAACACGGGAGGCACCCATGCCAACATAAAGCTCCACAAATTCACTTGCAGAACAGCTTATAAAAGGTACTTCAGCTTCTCCAGCCACGGCCTTTGCTAGAAGTGTCTTACCTGTCCCAGGATGACCCACCTGTAAGACACAGAAAGTAACACTCACCAACCGCAACCTGCAACTTACAAAGAAACACTAGAATATCGTACTATCATCCTCCAGATAGCACACGAGTAATTACTGGAAACTAATTACTGGAAACCAATCATAGGTAAGTTTGTTAATGCAAGACTATCCATCAATGGTCAACTAAGGATTCTAAACAACACCACCAAGTATTCAACAGGGTAGCAGAAGTGGACATACAAAACAAATTAATCATCTGTGGCCATGCAGACCAAGTTATCAGAAGGGGCAAGGAAGAATTGCACACACTCCAGCAGCCACTTCAAGCTGCTAAAATATCGCTAGTCAAACATTATTTTCACAAACAAATATTTAAGCATCGTACACTCACCAAGAGAACACCTCGAGGAGGTCGAGCACCTAGTCTTATGTACCTGTCTGGATTCCTAAGAAACTCCTGCGCGGCAAAGAAATCGCAAAAATGTCAATCTCTTGTGTTCATAGGAAGGTTCAAAACACCCATAGGGCATCACATGGCACAATAAACAAAGACAGTAAAGGCCACATACCACTATTTCTTCTAACTCTTCCTTAGCCTCGTCAACACCTGCTACATCAGCAAAAGTAATTGTTTCTCCTTGCTCAGATACCTTGGACCCGCCAGATTTCCGATTCCTAATCTGTCCAGCAGCATGCTGCAGTTCAAGAATATATCCACTGAGAACCTCCACAGCATTTCTTAGCTTCAATGCGAAGTAATAACAGTGATAATTCACACCTGAGAAAAGCTAACAGGGAACCTGTGGAGAAGCCCTGCAAGCACAGCCACGTAAAAAAAAGCAATCTGCAATGAACAGGGAAAGAAAGAAAAAAGTCAAGAACATTGAACCAAGAAAGAGAACTACTGACAAAATTCAGAAGAATTTAATAAACGACTTATTTGCTTTCCAATGGTTTAATACCGTTGAAGAACAGAGATTTAGATAAGATCAATCTTATGGGATAAGATTATTAGAAACAGAAATCCCTATAATCAAGGGATTTCTGCTATA
>JAOSBP010000008.1:24440686-24453689 GCA_027563825.1 Erythroxylum mucronatum
CTTTATGGCTCAAATTATACAATGCCATAAAATTCTATTCTAGCACTTCTTTTTCATTTTATTCATTTAAATTTAATCAACCAATTAATTTAATTACATGAAGGCTTCTTGTAATTTAAATATCTATAAAAAATCATGTAATTTTACTTTTAACTTTCCTACTTAATTTTAGTAATCAATTTTATTGAACAATAAGTAGGATTTATATTAACTTATAATATTCTCAATTTTATAATATCACGTTATATGACATTAAAAAATGTTATATTTTGATAATTAATAAAAAAATAACTAGTAAAATCGTAAACAACTCTATAGTATTAATATTCCCTTTTTTTTAATAAAATCAAAAGTAACTTGTGTAATAATAAGAGTATAATTCTGATGAAATTATAATCCATATCTTTAACTGCACAAATTACCTCCTCAAGTGCCTGATTGATTTATCCTCTTCTTCAGCCCATGAATCCGGGTAAAAGCAGGGAACACAAGTTCCCAGTCCTAAATAAAAGGATCTCCCAGAATTCTTAACCAAACATAGACTGAAAATTTCCCATGTCCTATCGCTCTCAAACATATCACGGACTTTGTTTGATTGGTTTAGTGGTTTACCATTTCTGACTCACGCTCACCTCTCCCTCCCATGATTCTTCCCAAGTCCTGCAAAACTTTTATTCTACTAAGAATGTTACCTAGGTAAATTATAGTTGGAATAGTTTGATCATCCTCATAGAACAAAAGATGGGCGTTGATGCAAAAGACATACAGATTCTTGTGTGCAGGTTTCTTCACCTTTCATTCTGTACCTGCTCCAGATTTGTACAAAAGTATCCAATTCCTTCAGCCGTATTCATATTGTTGTTTCTTCTGTACTTGTTTGCTCCTTCAGTTTTCTTCTTCTTGTTATACTCTTCCCCATTTGTTTTTTGCACTGCCCTGTTTGTCCGTTTTTATTTTCTTTACCAACATCCTGAAGTCCAAAATCCCTTGAAAGATGAGAAGAAGGAATCACAAATAAAGAGGACAAGGGAAAGAAACATTAAAGACAAGAATGATGAGTTAAGTGTGCAAGAAGTTCGTAAGAAAAAAGAATTCCTGCTGGTTGAAGAGAAAAAACCTGAAGTGTTAACAAAGGAGAAGGAACCTGGAGAGAGTTCCTCTAATAAAGTGGTGTCTACTGATGAAAACGGAGCACAATCAGGTGAAGTGATAAATCCTGATGTCATGTCTCTTCCTGGGGGTGGTGAGGCAGAGTCGGAAAGTTCAGGTTCTGAAGATGAGAATGCTAAAGAGGCACAGAAGGTTAGGAATACAGCTGTGGAGTGGAATGAAGACGATCAGAAGAATGTCATGGATCTGGGGATTTCTGAGTTAGAAAGAAATAGGAGACTAGAAAGCCTTATCGCAAGACGTAGAGCAAGGAAGTCTATGAAGCTAACGGGTGATAAGAATCCACTTCTGGATCAAATTGGGCATGTTTTAGTTGCAAGAAACAATCCTTTCCTCTTCCCAGATGGTCTGGATGATCAGCTTCCTGGTTCAGCACCATCTGTCTTGTTGCCATACCCGAATCCATTTGACCTTCCATACGACTCCAGTGAAGAAAAACCCAACCTAATGGCCGATAGTTTTCACCAAGAATTTGCAGTTGGCCAACATAAAGATATGTTCTTTTGCAAACATGAGAGTTTCTCTTTGAGAAGCTCTTTTGCGCTAGAAGGCATGCAAGATAATCTTGAAGTCCCAGGATACTCCAGGTTTAAAAGGCAGTTAGGTAACATATAAATTTTTTTGTTGAAGCTCAATGGTTTGTGTTTAATTTTCTGTATCATTCAAGAACAAACAAACATTTGCAGGTAAAGGAACTCACGACGGGATCATCGACAATTCATTTTACCAGGATAATGAACCTCTGTCACGAACAATTAGCATTACTGATCTTGTGGCAGAAGAACAATCTTCAAGCAAGCCTGACGGAAATGTAGATGGAGATGGAGAAGGTGGTAATGATAACTTCGAGAAAGCGGCAAGCTTGGGTGAGGAAAGTGACATCCAAGCAGTATCAGCCGAAAACGAGCAGGTGTTGAATGAAATTTCACAAGATGAAAAAGGAAAAGCATTTAAATTTTCCCCAACACAAAATTCTCTTCCCTGTCCACTTCCCAGGGCCAGAAGTGTAAGTCAGGAATATTTGTCAGATACCAGCCCATCAGTTTTTGATAAGACTAGAAGTGAAGAGCAGTTGTTTTACGGGCAAAAGGGTCCTTGGCACACTCCTTCAAACTCAATAGCTTCTGACATGCAAGTGGAGGTCTCAGAAGTTGGTTCGCCACCTCTTGACGCCACTGCATCGTCCAGTGACTGCGAGTCCCTAACTTATGATGCCGACATTGAGAAAGAAGTTAATTCTGGCAGCGATGATATTTTGTGGGGAGCTTCGCCTCATGCACCTCGAGTAGGATACCCTGAAGTCATGTCAAGAGAATTAAGCGGCCTCAGTAAAGCACGAGTGAAGGAGACTACGGATCCAGACACTGAAATTCCACAAGACGACCAATGTCCTTCACTCAATTTTGATAGAATTTCATTGCCTCAGGCATCTATGCTTTCCGAGGTCAGTGACTTCCTTTCTGTAAGAGAACATTTTAGTTTGTTTTTCTTTCATTTATTTTGCAAATCTAGACAACTAACAAATTTATTCCCCTAAACCATCAACCCTTCCTCATCATGAGAAGTCCTCCGATGAGGCGAATATCAATGATAATAATGTGGACAACTCTCCACAGTTGTGTCATAATACCAATGAGCAAGATCACAATGGTGTGGTAGAACAACAGGTTATTGGCACAGAAATGGCTACCGCACGAGAAGAAGAGGAAGTTGTTGGTCATTCTGAATATTGTCAGCAAGAACTTAGCAAGTCCATTGAAACCACAGGATTGGGCTCAAACGAAGATAGAGCGGGTGAAACTGAAAGTTCCGTGAAGTCAGCTTTTGAAAGCGATGCCAATCAAACTATTGTAAAACCAATGGAGGAAACACAGCATTTCAATTCTACAGAAGAAATTGACGGAGATGTTGGAAACGTTTCGGCGCCAGTTGAACTTGGAGATAGCTTGATGTCAATTTATGACAACGAAGAACAACAAGAGGTTACTGGTGCAAACCAGATTTCTCGTGATCACACGACGTCAGAAGCAACACAAATTCCTACCAAATTGAGTCCAAAGTCTGTTTTAACAGATGAAAGGTCATCAGATTTGTTGAGTGAACAGATGCAGGCAGATACTTCAGAGTGTGAAATGGAGGAAAACACGGGTAGGTCATTGGATGGACAATCACCTCAAGCCAACGTAGTCTTGGCAGCACCTCAAGATGCACATCTTACGATGTAAAATTTTCACCCAATTCCGGGAGATCTGATCTGAGGTTAGGAAGTATATCTTAAATAGAATACACATAGTTTTATCTTTGTTTAGCCATGTACGATACTCATATCACGGAGTTATATGGCAGGAATCAACAGTCAGAGTTGACATTTAATTTGGGGTGATCGAGAATGAGAAGTCTTTTAAGATGGTTGGAGAAAACAAAGGTGAAGTTTTTAAATTAGATATAGTGATTATAGAATACCCATCAGACGCCGGTGAGTTTCACCGGAAAAATTAACCAAAGTCACAAATAGTAGAAGAAAGTGAGAAAGAAAACTATTGTAAAAGCCGTGACAAAATCTTCTTCAGTCAGGCAATACAGCATATGTAGATAACTTTTCTGAATCTATTTTGGATTCTAATGCAATGAGATTATTTTGGATTCATATTCTCAGGATATTCCTGAAAAAATCCAAGCATCGACCAAAACATCCTTATTCAGTTGTTACCAATTCTACCAAAAGATCAAGTCCCAGTAAGATGGTGTTAATGAATGACGGAGTATCCCTTAACAGTGGCAGTCAAATATCTCTTGCACTTGTACACTGATAGAGTCGTAGTACACAACTGAAACTCCAGTGAGAAAGTCTTTGATTCAACAAAAAAGTCCTCACGTCTGGCAAGTGGGTTGAGGTTGGCAGGAGTAGAGTCCCTCTAGGCATGCAAAACAGGGGACCTGGAGCCATGGATTGGCACGTGAGAGTATACACTGTTTTATTATTTATTTAAGGAAAAGAACTCGTTTTTGAATTGTAGAAGTCTTGAACAGCTCCACTTTTGTGATTGTGGGCGCCTACTTAATAGGTAAGAACGGTGGGACTGGGGCACCGCAATCATGTGCACTGATTGCTTCAAAAGTCGATCTCCGAGTGGCTGTAAATATTGAGAAAAGCAAGATACCTACTAAGCTCTGCCTTTGTTTTACCTTATAGGTTATCAATAAGACATAAGTTTTTAGTTACCAAGACAGATAAAGGTAGATACTCCAAGAAGAGTTCTTGTCTGAGACGGCGGCGATGTAAGTGCGACTTTTCTGATATTTATCTTGTTTTCTCTTGAGGTTGTTTCAGGAAGTGAGTAACTTCAGGAATCAATAAGATAAACCATTCTAGTAAAATATATCGCTAAGGAACTATCAGAGATTTTAGGAATCAGTTTCAGTTTATTCTCCTACTATTGCTGCTATGTTATCCAAATTTAGGATATAATAATACACAAAAGTGTTGCTTCTCTTCTCCTACACTTTGGTGGGCGGGATCTGGATCCTGGAAGTTAAGGCTGTTCCGGTGAATTGAAGTGAAACATGGCCAAATCAGGTCCACTAGTAGTTGAGGATTTTCCTGGCAGGCTTACAGCGCAGGTCATTGTTTGTAGCGTTATTGCAGCTTTTGGTGGTTTCATGTTCGGATACGACATTGGTATTTCAGGTGCAAGTGCAAATTTTTGTAGATAATGTCTGATGTATTTGATTTTTGTGAAGATTTTATGTATACTTCCATTTTTCTATAGGAGGGGTAACTTCCATGGATAGTTTCTTGAAGGAGTTTTTCCCAACCGTTTATGTCAAGAAACATGCGGCAAAATCAAACAACTACTGCAAATACAACAACCAGTTTCTCCAGCTTTTTACGTCTTCACTCTACTTCGCGGCAATTGTGGCTAGCTTTTTCGCCTCTATAGTGTGCAGGAAATTTGGGCGCAGACCCACAATGCAAATTGCCTCTGTTTTGTTTCTTGTTGGAGCCATCTTAAATGCGGCAGCTCAGAATCTGGGCATGTTGATTGCAGGACGAGCATTTTTAGGCGCTGGAGTTGGATTTGGTAACCAGGTGAGCAATTCAACTACCCGTAGATGTTTCTTTATATCCTTGGTTGTTGATTGTTTAACTTGACACTTTCAGGCTGTGCCATTGTTCATATCAGAAATCGCACCCACAAGATATAGAGGAGGACTTAACATTTGCTTTCAGTTGCTAACCACGTTAGGCATTCTAAGTGCTAACATTGTTAACTACTTCACCTTAAAGTTGCAACCATATGGATGGAGAATATCTTTGGGAGGTGCTGGAGTACCTGCCATAGTTCTTCTCATTGGATCTTTGATTATTGTGGAAACCCCCACGAGCCTTGTGGAGCGAGGAAAGAAAGATGAAGGATTGCGAACTCTGATGAAAATTAGAGGTTCTGATGACGTTGACAAAGAGTATGCCAGGATTTTAGATGCTGTTGAATTGGCTAAGCAAATTAAGCACCCTTTCAAGAATCTCGTCAGTAGGTCTAATAGGCCTCAAATTATTTGTGGCACAATCCTTCAATTCTTCCAGCAGTTCACAGGAATCAATGTGATCATGTTCTATGCTCCTGTGCTCTTCCAGACTATCGGGTTCGGGGACAAGGCATCATTACTATCAGCTGTAGTCACCAACACACTTAAACCAATATGTACAGTCATTGCGATTTTGGTTGTTGATAGATTTGGAAGAAGGGTGTTGCTGGTTGAGGGAGCAATTCAGATGTTTATAGCACAGGTGATTAAGAGATATTAAAATTGAGTGATGATAGCTTCTAATTATTGTCTGTTAATGACTGACTATATCATGTTTTGCATTGTGTAGTGTTCAATTGGAGGGATTATTGCAGTGCATTTGAAGACCACAAACGTCATGGCAAGACATGATGCAATCCCTGTGATATTTTTGATCTGTCTGTTCTTGGCCGGTTTTGCATGGTCGTGGGGGCCCTTGTGCTGGCTGATTCCAAGTGAAATCTATCCGCTGGAAACGAGAACTTCTGGCTACTTCCTTGCAGTCAGCATGAACATGTTCTGCACTTTCCTTGTTGCTCAATCATTCCTCACTCTGCTATGCCACATGAGAGCTGGGATTTTCTTCTTCTTTGCTACATGGCTTGCCACTATGTGCATCTTTGCCCTCACCATGCTGCCCGAGACAAAAGGTATCCCAATTGACGAAATGGCTGAAAGAGCATGGAAAAGGCACTGGTTTTGGAAGAAGTTTTTCAATAATTACGAAAATGGTCAGCATCAACTCCAAGAGAAATCCCTGGAATAAACATGTTCTGATTTCATTTCTACTTGTTACTAGCTTACCAGGATATCATTTTTTTCACCTATCTACTTTTTTCCTTTTTCACGTTGATTTCCTTCCAGTGATTCGTAAGTGTAAATGCTTTAATTTATTTCAGGCAGCTGAAGCCCGTCCTCCGGAAACTTTTTACAGTTTTCCCCGGAGATTCATGGATTGTAATGAATTATTAAAACAATGCTTGAACTTGAATTCTTTCTTCCCTGCCCCGACTTTATTTACGTTCTAGCACACACCCATATGTGTGGTTGTGTTTAAAAACTCAATCTTTATTGCTGTTTAAAATGAACATCCCCTCTTCTCCCATTAAATAAACTGAATAGCGCTAGTTTTGGAGTCCAATTCTTCTGTCTAATTTTATGGTGTCTTATTGTGTCCATAAATGAATGACTGAGATTTACTGGACATAATAAGACACCATAAAAATTGGACAGAAAATTTTGGTTGCTAGATTTGTATGCATCACTTTGAAGAGGTAATAAGGTTCAACGATGCATCCCTTTAACTAACTAGATAAAATAAAATAATTCAATTTTGGTTCTAAACGTGGTTCAGGAATCGAAATAAAAAAAATGAATGAGAATAAGAATGAAATTCATTTTCTTGAGAAAGGAAAATCTTGTGAATATATTATGATATAATATAATAATAATGGAATTCTTGATTATACATGTTTGGTACGTAATCATTAAGAATGAGATTAACAAGTTAATAGTGATGCCAATATTTGATCTTAAATATTAGGAATTATAACGAGAAACTTTTTATTCATATTTAGTTATTATTTGATTTATTTTGTAAACAACTAATCAAAATATTTCGTATTTTATAAACAGTTAATCAATTTTTTTTAACAATTTAATGAACAGAACTTATTTTACTTGATATAGTATCAATGAAATAAAATAAAATAATTATTAAAAATTTAATATAAAAGACTATAATTTGTAATTTTGAAAAAAATATTATGATAGCAATTAATGGTAATATCCTAATAATAACTTGATAATATCCATTATTTGTTACTCTTGATATTTAATTCTAATTATACCATACTCTCCTTAAGAATAATAAAAATTTAAGATTGCTTAAAATCAATTCAAGTAATTCATTGATTAAAACCTAAATCGGTTTGGCCAATTAAACTATATAAACCTTTAACTATTCAACTTATCAGATTATCTCATTAATCCTTGTTATTAAAAATCGATAAATTTATTAATTAACTTTCATGAACTAATCAATTTTTATAAATAAAAATAAATAGTTTGTTTTTATTTTACAGTTTTCTTCTTCAATTAAACTTCAATCTCTTCAATACTAATATGTAAAGATAGTCTCCTTCTTCAATCATATTTTAAGTTATTCAATTTTGTTCAATCCTTATTATATATCAATTTTATGATGATCTAATACTGTAGATCTTTAACCTCTTATCTTATCGATTTAATACCATTCCCAATTTAATCCATTCCTACGAATCAAGACTGAATTCTCATTCTTAAATCTTTATTATCTATTAGCAAACAAAGCTTTACTCTTTAGGACTCCTTTTGGTAAATAATAATGAAGGAATCATAATAGAAAAAGGAATAGAAATAAAAAATAAGAATTAGAATATGAATGAAATTATTGATTATGTGTATTTGGTACATAATCATTAAGAATGAGATTCCTAATGAGAAATTTTTTAACTCATATTTAGTTATTATATGATTTATATTATAAATAATTTTAATCAAAATATTTTATATTTATAAGTAATTAATCAAAATTATTGTCAATGATTTATAAAATTATTCATTTTTAAATAATTATAAATATTTTTAATTATAAGAATAAAATTAAAGAACTATAAACTTTTTTAATCAATAAAATATCAATAAATAAAATAAGATAATTATAAAAATTAAATACAAAAGATTAAAATAAAATTATTTTGATAAGAATTAATATCCTTATAGTATCTTGACAATATCTTTAAAATATTTAAATAACATCTTCAAAATATTCGGAATCTGTTACCAAAAGAATCTCAACTAGAAGAAGTTGTTATCTATCTCAACTAGAAGAAGTTGTTATGTATCTTTCTATATCTCAACTAGAAGAAGTTGTTTTCTATCTTTCTATCTAATCTATCTGCACATACCAAAGAGGAGACAAGTTCCCGAAAGGATTAAATATAATCACGTTTTTGTTGGTGTTTCTTCCCAACTTGGATCTTTTTATAACAAATTCCTAGGGCTATAAACTTGTGTGAACTTGTTGGAACGCGGCAGTAGGACTTTCCTAAAACAATCATCCAGTCATGCCAGCCTTAGCCATGTCAGATTCTGCCTCTGGGAAGGAATTCCCTGCCAAGCTTACAGTGCAGGTGTTTGTTTGCAGCGTCATTGCAGCCTTCGGAGGTCTCATGTTCGGCTATGACATTGGCATATCCGGTACAAAGAAAAGAAATTCATCAGTTTACCAATTGATGATCGTGTTAATAAACATGTTGGTAACATACTTGTTTTTGGTTTCATTGTAGGAGGTGTAACTTCAATGGATGATTTCTTGGAGAAATTTTTCCCAGTTGTTTACGTAAGGAAGCACAAGGCAAGAGAAGACAACTACTGCAAATATGACGATCAATTCCTTCAACTCTTTACCTCTTCCCTCTATCTTGCAGCCATCGTTTCTAGTTTTGTTGCTTCAGTCATCTGCAGGAAGCTGGGTCGGAAACCGACAATCCAAGCTGCCTCTGTCTTCTTTCTTGCTGGAGCCATTTTAAACGCTGTAGCTCAGAATCTGGGAATGCTGATTGCAGGAAGGCTTCTTCTCGGTGCTGGGGTTGGATTCGGCAACCAAGTATGTTTCTAAAACTGAGTAAATTTTCATCAGAGTTGAATAGATTTTTCCTACTTACGTTATATGCAAAATGTCATGTCAAACGCAGGCAGTGCCATTGTTCATATCTGAAATTGCACCTGCAAGATATAGAGGAGGCCTCAATATATGTTTTCAGCTTTTGATCACCGTAGGCATTTTGATAGCGAATGTGGTGAATTATTATACTGCAAACATACACCCATATGGATGGAGAATTTCACTGGGAGGGGCTGCAGGTCCTGCCATAATTCTGCTCGTTGGCTCTCTAATTATCAAGGAGACCCCAACAAGCCTTATCGAGCGAGGAAAAGAAGAAGAAGGATTACATGTTCTAAGGAGCATTAGAGGTGCAGAGGATGTCCATAGAGAATATAACGAAATTGTGGATGCCATCCAGCTGGCCAAACAAGTCAAGCACCCCTTCAGAAATCTCATGAGTCGACGATATAGGCCTCAACTCATTTGTGGCACAATCTTACAAATCTTCCAGCAGTTCACAGGCATCAACGTAGTCATGTTCTATGCTCCAGTACTCTTCCAGACCATGGGCTTAGGGAGTGACGCTTCTCTATTATCAGCTGTAGTCACTGATTCAATCAACTCAGTTTCCACATTAGTTGCTATATTTACCGTTGATAAAGTTGGCAGAAGGGTATTGCTGATCGAAGCTGCCGTGCAGATGCTTATTGCTCAGGTATCCAAAATCATCATTAGAATTCACCATTAACAGAACTATCACCTGATTCTTATTCCATGTTTTTCCTTTTTTTGTTATTGTATGATCCAATGAGAATAGCTCAATTGTCCTCAGGAACACTTCCATGTGTGTTTTCGTAATAAATACTCCTACCATATCTGTAAAGAAAGTAGCATAACTCATTCTAATCGTGTTTTCTTTTTTCTCTTTCAGACTGTAATGGGAGTAATTCTCAAAATGGATTTGCAGTCCACAAATATTATGCCAAAACATGCAGCACTACTTGTGCTCGTCCTTATCTGTGTATTTGTGGCTGGCTTTGCATGGTCTTGGGGTCCCTTGGGCTGGCTAATTGCTAGTGAGATCTACCCTCTAGAGACACGGAGCTCAGGCTTCTTTTTCGCTGTTGGCATGAACATGTTCTGTACCTTTATCATTGCTCAAGCATTCCTTACAATGCTATGCCACATGCGATCTGCAATCTTCTTCTTTTTCGCCGCCTGGATCGTGGTGATGGGCCTCTTTGCAGTTTTCTTTCTTCCCGAGACAAAGGGTGTCCCAGTTGATGAAATGGTAGACAGGGTTTGGAAGAAGCATTGGTTCTGGAAGAGTTACTACAAGAACAATCATACTGATAAGGGAGAGATAGAAATCCAAGACAAATCTCAGGAAAAACCAGTTGCTTTAGGATCTTGATGGGTTCTTGTGTATGATTTTTATATGACTAGTCAGTGTGCATTTTTTAGCTTAGCTTCAGGTTGTAGAATAGTTAAAATCTCCATCTTGTCTTAATGACTTCCTCTAGCACAATAAAATAAATTAGCTTAAATTTTTGGTCAGGTTTACATGTAAATGTAAGTCGATTAACTTTTCCTAGCTATTTGGAAAGATTTGTGCAACTTATCTTCAATTTGCTCACTTTCAAGTTGCTGTCACCAACTGAAAAACAGAGAGACTAAACGTTATTGAATAAAATTTCTAATTAACCCTTTATCTCCTACTTTTTAGGAATTCAGATCTTCTATCTAATATTATTCTGTTTTATTCTATCTCATAAAATCTCAGTCATTTATTTTGCAGGATCTACGCAAGACCCACATAAATAAATAGATGAGATTTGTTGGACACAATAAGACACCATAATATTAGACAAAAGATCTGAACCCACTTTTTAGGGCTTATCCTTTATCTCCTGTTTTTTAGGAACTTGGTTACGTTTGTTAGCAAACAGGAACTTATCCTTGATTACTAAACATCTTTAAAATTATTTTGGATAGGAAGAACTAGAATGGTAAACTGAATCGAATCGGAGATTAGTGCTCTTAATTGCACTGATTTATTAGTTGTAATAGATAAAGACTTCCAGCTAATAAATATTCTTTCACCCCTAACACGAAACGCAAAACCCTCGCTCTAACCCTTTTCCCAATCCATAAAACACCACCCCACAATCCCATACTTTTATTCTAGCCTTACAGAAATAGAGGCGTTACCTTTGGGATGACATTTCTTCAATCAGTCATTTAATTCTTGTTTAATCTTAAGACTAAATAAAGTTATTTTAAATATAGAACAATATGTTCCTAATTTAATCCAATTTTCAAATATAATTTAAAAGAATTTTAAATTGAAATTAATTATAAATTAAAGTAATTATTTTTATGAATTTGATTAAGATTAAAACTAGATTGAATCCTAGTTAAATTTTAGAAATTTTTTCTAAAATTATAATTAATTACATTGAAAATTAGGTTTGACAAAGATTATATATTTCTTATTCACACTTTTGGGTATATAACACTAAATTTGGATTTAACATTACTACAAATTTAAAGGCATAATAAGAAATAAATTATTCGGTAAAAGTAGTTGCTGAAGTTTATACAAATAGTTTGTACACGAAAGATCAAAGTAAGACTTATGATTAACATAGTGACGAAAATACAAAGTTAGATAACTAAGTCTATTCTTTTATGTCATAATGGTTAAATCAATATAATGAGAATCATAAAGTTGCATATAATGATACATATGATTTGATTATAAATCATATAACACTTGTGAAACTTGTTTAAGTTAAAGGATAACTAAATCAATTACTAATGAAAGGATGTTTATGGTATTGAATTGTTAAACTTTATACATATGATGTGGTAGAGGTAATAATAATTCATAAAAGTATGAATGCTTGAATTTAATTAAATTTACTAATTACTTTAATGATATAGTCATATATATTAAATGAAATATTGATTTAAAATCTTTAAAAGTTCAAATTATTTAAATTTACGTAGAAATTAAGCATTGTGAGTGTTGAAGCACTTTGATGAGATCGATGTGGTAAGATTTAAATTTTTTATCTGTAGGGAATGAGATTCTCTAATAAAAATCTCCATAACTAAATCTCATAATAGCATGGTTTCGTGTAAGTTGGAATACATAATATGAGATATTGTACAATATAATATTTATTTATTTTATAACTATGCCTAACATAATAACTTACCTTCATTAGTTCTAATTAAATCAATTAGTAAGATTTTAGATTACATATGGAATGATAAGACTTTAAAAGGTCATAGTTATTGGTTTTAGAATGCAATGCTTAGTTAAGATTATCCAATAAGTTTAGAACCAAATTGGAGAACAAAAGGTTATGATATATCTAAAAGGTTAGATGTTTACCATTTGAAATTTCTGATACTCATGAAATACTAAAGGTATCCATTATTCTATATCTGAGTTGATATTTAACTTCAAGGTCATGAAGATATAAACTTTAGTTTGACAAAAGTAAGTCCTAGTTAAGTATATTTTATTTTAGAATAATATTATTTTGAGATCGGAAAGGTTATAATATAATATCAATTGCTAATCAAGCCATAATATATTTTTAATTT
>JAOSBP010000008.1:24520702-24533590 GCA_027563825.1 Erythroxylum mucronatum
TCTTCTTCTTCTTCTTCTTCTAGCCGAAATCACCTTCTTCTTCTCTTCTTTGGAGTAGCCGAATCTCACCTTCTTTGATGCTTCTCTTAGATGTCGTGAAAGTTCCAGAAAAAGACTAAAGTAACTTGTGTTTTTAACTTAAAACCTAAGGCTCAAAACGACACCACCTCATTCCATTTGCTTCTTCCCTTTTGATTTCTCTCTTTTTTTTTTAACCTTCTCTTAACCCATACGACAATGCCTCTTCATTCTTCTTTCATTTTAATTCTTTCCTTTTACAAGCTTCCTTAACAAGCTTCTCTAATTAACCTAAGCCTTAGTTACCATTTTCATGGGCCTCTATTCTTTCAATTACAATATAAAAGGGCTAAAGGCCCAAGCCACCTTTCCCTCCTTAAACATTTTCATTTTTCCCTAATTTCCCTCCTTATAACTTAAATGTTCTAAACTTTCATTTTTCCCTTTCATTCTTATCTAATTTAAACTTAGATGGACCCTAGACTTCCTTAGCCCATTTGCTTCCTTTGTTTCTTAACTTAATCCTTCTTTCTCTTTAATTGAGAATTGCATGGGCCCTAGCCCACTTCATAACCTAAGGCCTTTAAAACACAATAAAACTCGTAATTCATCCCTTAAATCTTTATTAGCCTACAAATAAACCCTCAATTCATATAATTCTTATTTCATGCCAACCTAAATGGGCTTTGGGTTTCTTGCATTCTAATACCTTAAACTAAATCAAACCTAAACTAATATCATCTTTAGATTGTAACTCAAATGGACCCTAGCCCAATTATTTCATCTTTCTTTAATTGCTATGCAAATGGACCTTAGCTTAAGCCCATGCACTCATTTACTCATCACTTAAAATATATGAAAAAGGGCTAAAGCCCACTTGATTCACCTAAGCCTTAAAAAAAACATTTATAGTTATCCTCAATTTATTCCAACCATAATTTAAAAATCATCAAATTAAACCTCAAAAGAATTTACACATGCTTCGCATAATCTAAATATGCTTACTGCGAATCGGGGCCCAACACCTACCCCCCCCCCCCAATTTATCTTGAATATATTACAAATCTCTAGGAAATTAGTGATGTGAGCATTTGGATCCTCATCTTGCAGTTTATCAAATTGAACGAACTATTGCACCATTTGTATAACATTTGGTTTAATCTCAAAGTTGTTAACTGTAATAGTTGGTCTGACGATAATGGACTCATTTCTAGTTAATGATGCTCTTCCATACTCAAAAATAGGTCTTCGTTTTTCTCAAATTTCGCTTCCAATCTTCTTCCATTTATTTAAGTTTGAGATCTTGTAAAGCTATCCTTTTGATTTCAAGGTCTCCCTCGATTAATTATGACAAATTACTTCAGGTCAAAAACAAATTCAGCTCTTGAAAAGCAATAAGAAAAAGAAATTTTAATGAGCAAAACTAAAACATTAAAAAAAATAAAAATGCGAGGGAAATAAATGGTTAAATTAATAGCAATCAAGATTTCCTAATATCCTAAGTCCTTAGTAATAGTGCCAAAAACATCGTAGACTTTCGTATAAGATGTATATAACTAAATTCCTTTATTCTATAAAATGTCCAAGGAAAGTGCACCTATTACTCTGTAATATAGGACTCAGAGTACTAAAAGTCAATCTTATAAAGACTATGAGTACTAGTAATGACTCTTTTCCTATTATCTAACCTATAATTTAGGTGATGGGAATTTACAATAAAAGAAAACAAACTAAGGACAACTCAACACAATCAATAATCTAGAATATCAAAATAATGGAAAATCAACCAATAATGTCAATGGTGTTTGGAATTCAATCCCTTCAAGACTTCGCTTGTAGTTCATGATTCTACTAATCAATTTATTCGCAAGTTCATTATACCGTAGAAGTTATTCAATTATGATAATATCTTTCTTAATACTATGAATACCTAAACTTAGGATGATCAATTAAAATGTCATTCTAATTAAAACCCCTAGAATTGAGTTTATTTATTTATGAATTTCACTATTAGGTTTGACCTTAATATGGAAGATTTATATCCAATTATTTTTAAGTTTACATGTAACTTCATTCAATTATGCTAGATTTAATCACACATTGGATTTTTCAATCTTAACTGTATGAAATCATACATGAATCAAAATGCAGGCAACATTAATTCAAGAATAAATAAAAACATATAATTGAATCTCAATGAACTAAAGAATCAATTAAATTAAAATAAAGTCACTACAAATCTAGGTATCACAAAGGGTTTAGCTAATCACAATATCCAACAAAACACCATAACTAAAGGAAAAGATGAAAATGAAGGATAATACGATTGAAATCCCTAAATTCTTCAAAAACTTCACTTTAGATTGATGAAAAGTTATTCCAAAGGGTTTTCTTTGATTGTTTCTTTTCCTTTATATCATCCTAAGGTTTCTCTTTGCATTTTTATTTCCTTCTCTCTCTTTTTTCACTCAATCTTCTTTTAAAAAATTTGAAATTTAAATCCAACGAAATATATGGATATGTTGATAATCGTGTTCATTAAGTTAATGTGTGATGCTATTCGAAGCTAACACGTGCATGACATGAATATGTATTATTGACATGGCATTCTCACTATTCAACATAGACGTGTTCTACTAGAAACACTTAGCGCACCTCCAAACTCTCTAACACGGCCATGTACACTATCAAGTACTTTATAACTCAATCAAAACATCCCCAAATTACTCCAAACTTGTCCAGAATTGTGCATTTTTAATCCAAGCGAGTGAATTACACCTAGAAAATAACCTTAAGTACCAAAATCTATTAAACATATTCAAATAAACAAGCAAAATATACTAAATATGATATTAAAAATATGACTAAAATGCTTATCAATTAAACAAATAAATGATTAAAGTCCTAATATTTTTATTATCATGGCGTATAACTAATTACTTGCTTTTCTTACAATTATATTTTATTCTGAGTATAAATTATCTTTGTTTAGTATAATTGATACTAAGTTATTAGTGAACCAAATTTCTTGGACATAGGTTAAGTTTAAGAAGAGTTCTCAAAGTTAAATAGAAAAGTTTTATTTTCATCATGCAATTTTACTATTAATCATTACTTAGAATTTGGCGATATGTTTTATAGATATGTCAATTTCATATATATGAAAAAATGTAATGACATTTTAAGTTGACTAGTATCTTATATACTTTAACGACAACATGCAAAATGGATGTTAGCACCAAGATAATATAATGCAAATAGTTGCATCAAGTAGAGGTGAAAGGTATAGTACCATGATGTAATTGTTCTATTTAGTTTAGTCTACTAAAGGCATAAATTAAAAATATAATTAAATTCTTTGATATAGTATGATAATAATTATCATTTGATTTTTCTTGTGAAAATGGTTGCATGATTTTTCTTGTCTATATGTTATATGTGTGTCTGTGTGTGTGATGTTGAATATTATAGTAATGTTGAATTTGGATTCAACATTACTATAATATTCAAGGCATGATAAGAAATAAATAAAATTAGTTGATTTAAGTTTATACAAATAATTTGTATGAGTTGGATTAAAGAAGACTTATGTTTAATATAAGTGGCAAGAATATAGAATTGGATACCCAAGACTATCATTTTATATTATGTTAGTTAATTCGACTTGATGAGAATCATAAATTACGTACAAGGATAAACATATATCCTTTTGATTATGAAAAAATGAAACTTGTGAAACTTATTAAGTTGCAGAATAACCAAATAACGGTGGAGGGATGATGATAATATCAAATTGGTAAATCTTATACATATGACATGTTGGATGAAATAACAACACATAAAAGGATTGTACTTATATTTCATTATATTACTTATGACTTTATATGATATAGTTATATATATTAAATGAAATATTGATTTATAACTTTGAAATTTTCAAATTGTTTAAATCTAAATAAAGATTAAGAATTGAGAATGACAAATCACTTTGGATGTAGTGAGATTTAAAATTTTCAGTTATTTATAAGAAATGAGATTTTCTAATTAATATCTCCACAATTAAATCCCATAATAATATGGATTAGTGTAAGGAGAAAACATAATATGAGACATTGTATGATGTAATATTTATTTCTTCTATAGTTGTACCTAGTACAATCATTTAGCTTTTAAAGTTTCAATTAAATCAATTACCAAGATTCTATATCATCTATAGAATGGTATGACTTTGATAGAAACAAAATTAATGATTTTAGATATGATGCTTGGTTAAAGCATATATTATCCAATAAATTTATAACTAAATCAGATAATAGAAAGTTGTTAGGTATCTCAAAGGTTGGATACAAGATGACATACTCTATTAAATAATTTTTTTATTTCAATGAAAACTTATAGGAAAATGGTTATCAAGATAAGTAGTGGGAGTAAGGTGAAGTTTGAAATGTTCAAATCTCATGAAAATATATCTAATTGGAATGAGTGCCTTTATTAATACATTTAATATATAGTTAAATGGTTACAAGACGTTGAAAGTTTCACTTTCATAAAGAATTCAAAGAGTTTATTTTAGACATGATTGTGAATTTATTATGTCTAAAAGAAAGTTAGTAAGTGTATAATTTTACTCTTTAGTAGGATTGTGTAGAGGCAAATTGCTCTTAGAATCGTATCTTCAATTGTTAACCATATGATAGTCTAAGAACAACTCTTATTACATATGAATAGATTAATAGGAATTACATTTACAAATATAGATGTGGAAGTTGTTTACCTATTCAGTACTTAAATAATATACTAAAAGTGTTTAGTATTTGAGATATTTGATACTTATGAAGTATTAAATATCTATTATTTTATGAATTAGTTAATATTTGAGTTCAAAGTTATATGGATATTAAATTTAAAACTAATTCCTAGTTATGGTACATTTCACTTAAAATAATATAATTTTAAGATTGGAAATGTTCTAATATAGCATTAATTCCAATCAAGCCATAATACTTTTTCATTTAATGGAAATAATAATTTTGACCAAGAAGTTCTTTAATGAAATTGGTATAGTTCCTTGCATTGCTCAAACAATAATGTAATATCAAACATTAGAGACATTAGTTATGCAAAAGGAGTTAAGGTCTCATCAAAGATCCAAGTATGTATTTCCATATATTCTCTTAATTATAATGGTAATTGAGAAAATTTTGTAAGATTTAATTAGTCACTCACTATATAGAATCTTGTAAAATTCTCTTACTAAACCACTGTCACAATAGTAACACGATCGTCATATAGAGATATGGTATAAGATACTTAAACAATTAACTTAGTACAAGTGAGAAATTATTAGCTTAGTGATATAATTATTTAAAGGCATTGTTTATCTTATACATATTTCGGTGCATATGATAAAGTCCATAGGATAAATATACATTACAAATTTTATGAAGAGATCATAATTATGAGATTCATATTGAATTTATGTATTATCCATAAATTATTTCTAGTTATTGTTTTATTAAAATTGGACATTAATAGGACGTAAAAAAACTAACATATATTATGTTTTTCCTTATGAAGAAAGTATTGGATCTTATAGACTAAAGTATGGATATAATTAAATAAATGAATAGATGTTTTTTATAGACCAGGTTCACTTAATTGACCCTATATGAGAATTCTATTTGGAACAATACTTAGATGTCTATGAAATTCTCATTATTATAATTGTATTAAATGAATCTTTGACTTGAGATCTTCAAAGTATCTTGTATAAAGATTGTTATATTTTGATGCTACTTATGAACTATTATAGTTAAGAGTAGTTCAATCAATAATAATTGCATATAGTATAAACTATATAGAGATAACTGAGTGATCAATATAAGATTCATCACTCTAAAGTGATTAGGAAGAAAGTTCCATTGTTCTCAATTATTATTGATTCCCTCAATTATTATTAATTCAAGAAATCCTTGGCCAAGATAGAATGATACTTTGATAATAATTTTCAAATATTAATTGAATCGATTACTAATGGTGGAAAACTAATATGGTTGAACTCAAATAGAGTAGATATTAATTTTATTTTTTGTGTTTAATTGGAACATTACATGATAAAAATATTGAATTATACAAAAATTCATACATGGAAAGATTAGTCAAAACTATTTTTGACATTTCAAAATATTTAGGTGGTCATAATACGTTGTTAAATACCAATCTTGATATATGGATGTAAATTATTTAATTAAAGATAAATTAAAGAAATTTAATTTATCTAATCCTAAATATAATTCAAGGTTATAATTTATAGCAATTGTCAATATATTTAAAAACCTAATAGGTCACACAAAAAGAATGGACTGAAAAGAGAAAAGGTGTTTTAATCAAGTTAGAGCTAATAGTAAATTTTGAAAAACTTTATTATTAAATATAAGATATTTAATAAATAAAGATCAAGAAGAAATATTGGATTTTATTTAGGCATAATTGGTATTTAGTTAGAACGAATTTTAATTTTATTTTAATTTATTTTAATTTTAATTTTAATTTTAAATTTTATTTCAATTAAATTAATAAAATGTCCAAAACATATTATAAATATACATAGACTTCAAAGGAACTGGTACTTTTTACCTATCTCTCTCTACAATAGTTGTTGAGTTCTCTCAACATGTTCTATATATATAGTTGGAAGTTGAACACTTGTTCGGCTATAGTGGTTGAGATAAATTGATTTCAAAAATGATTTGAAGGAAATGACAAGAAAAAATCAAGCCTCACAATAAGGTAACAATTATGATTCATGCTTTATTATATTTTATATGTTAATTGGGCCCATTGTCATCACTTCGTAGAACTTACTTATATCCTTGGCATTAAACATCAAATAGAGAGTCTAATAAGTAGGTGTCTATTGTTGAGTATTTTATAAATGTAGATGTTAATCAATTCCAAGTCGTTACTTTATTATTTGTGAAAATCAGTTGCAGTTTATTCTATACTAAAACTATTGTCCATGGCCACGTGTAAGGATGTCAAAATATACCCGACCTAACCTGGCCCATGGTCAATAGGTTTTGCCCAGTCAAACCGGCCCACAGGCCGGTTGGCTATGGCCTGTGACATTCCAAGCAAGGTCATGGGTCCCCAGTCATAGGCCAAGGTGGTCAGGCCGAGCTGTGGCCCATGGCTCATTATTGGCCACAAACAAAACGACGTCGTTTAAGATATAAAACAATCGTTTTGCAACATCGTTTAAGATATAAAATAGTTAATAAAATACGAAACAAAAGGACGTTTTTACTTCTCATTAAACGAAATCCACCCAGCCCAGCTGCCTCGTCGTTTTGCCTCTCATTAAATGAAAGCCACCCAGCCCAGCTACCTCCTTCCCTCGCACGCTCGCCCCTACCCCTCAGCCTTCTGCCTGCCTCTATCTCCCTTCATCCCCAAGAACTCACAGTCTCACCCAGTGACCCAGTTGCTTTTATAGTTTCACTCTCACTCACACAACACTTTCACTTCTCTATTCTTCTTCTTTGGTTCACTTTGTTCCTTCAATCTTCTTCTTCATATATCTCTTTTCGTGGCAACGTCGAAGGTAAGCTCTCATTCTCTCTTCATCAATTTCGTTTCTTTGGATGTCTTAAGATGTAATGTGGCTAATTTGAGAACTTTGTATTTTAATATTAGGAATATAGGATAATGCTTGTAATGTGTTTGATGAAATGTCGCAGATATTAATGTATTTGAATCACACCTCAAACCATCTTTCTTGCTATGTTAGTATTTTGATCATCTATTTCTATTAATCCTGAGTTAGTATTATTAGTTCATAATTCTTTCAACTTGACTTTCGGGGTCAGCAGTGTAACATCCCAAATCACCCGCTTACAGATATTGTCCGCTTTGGTCCTTGGCCCAACCTAGCCCTTACGGTTTTGCTTTTCCCGAGGCCTTCCCAGGAGATCACCCATCCTAAAACTACTCTCACCCAAGCATGTTTAACCTCAGAGTTCTAATGGAATCAAGTCCATTAAGCCATGAAAAATGCGTCTGTAAGGGAGAGGTATCCGTACCCTTATAAGGTGTACTTTGTTCCCCTCTCCAACCGATGTGGGATCTCACAAGCAGTATATATTCCCAATGCTACTACTCTATTCACCCTCTCTTACTATCATTTTAAAGCTTCTAAATTCCCTTAATTACAATAGATATGTGATGTTATAAACTCCAATCATGATTCCTCTTATTAAATGAAGTTGTCTTAAGGTGACTGATTTGAATCATAGTGCACAACCTCACTGTTGGTGTTTTCCACATTTAGTAATTCAAATCTTTTCTCTATATTTTGTGTTTTGGTTTTGAAAATTGCATTGTAAACATAACTATAATAAATTTAGAAGATTTAATGACAAAAAAGCGAATTTAGGATATGTTGGACTGATTAAAACTACAATAGATGAATCTTGTCTTCCCAAAAGTAAAGTCTGAGATGCAATTACTCATTTTTTACAAGGTAGTTAATTATATAACTATTACTAAGCCCTCTTTTAAGTCTTGTATATTTGATTTATATATAGAAAAGTTTATTAATAATATGAAGTTTTAAGTTAAAAATAAAATGATCATTCCGAGGGGGCTAGAAAGTTCCACATATGAACATGAAACCAACTTGCCTTCTATTACTACTAGTGGTTACCCATTGTCTTCCCTTCATGTGATTTTCTTATTATTCACCTAAATCTCCACTTTGATAATTTTCATACCTCACGTATGATGCTTTTATTAGTGAAAGTGTCAATATAAGTTACTTTTCTAATCTACTTTTATTTGGTTAGGTAAGGTATAGGTTAACAAAAGAAGTTTCATTGAACCCATACCATTTGCATATTAGTGATAACAAATGCAACATACGAAGAAAAATCAATAGAAATTATTGTGAATGATTCAATATAAAATGATGATTACATCAGGATCATGCAACTAAATACAATGGGATCATGATATATAACAAACCAAATTGGTATGTCATACAAGAAATATTCCTCATTCTAGTTAATATATTGTCCAAAGACACCTAAAGAAATAGAAAAGTTGAGATGTTAAATAACACAAAGGAATGATTCATATATAGATCAGTACTTAATCCCGAATACAACACACACTTAACTTGATGCTTATGGAATTATTCCTAGTTCTACCAATAAAGATTTTAAAGTAGATTGCATCCTGATGTTTCTGTATGGTGGGACCTTAGGTGCCTTGTTTCCTCCCAGTGCTTCATCTAGTAATCACAATATAGAGTAGGCCTTTTGTGTCTTTCTCTTCTTTTTCTTATTTTGTTTTAGTGGCTGGAGAACCACTTTAATGGCCACATAAAAACAGCTTTAATATTTTGTGTTTACAAACAGTAATTCAAATGACTCTTGTCAATAGTTCAGCTTTATCTTAAGCTTGTAACAAAAGGATCAAAATACATATATTTTATAATGTGCATGTGAGTATGAAGTTAATGCCTTTATCATCTTTGTATTAATCCTCTAAATGATCAACCTAGCTTACTTGGAGATTCTAGCATATTCAAAGTTTGAACGTTCTTTGATTTTCTTGAACATTTTGTTTTATATGGAATATTTTAACTAAATTGCGGGCAAGGTATTTTGGTTAAGAATGTGTAATTTTCTAATACATTCTTATTTCTAACCTCAAGTATTTATATATTTTTTCAGATCAAATGGATAAGCATATTCCTTCAGTTGAGAGTTCTAATTCAGTACTGGAGGTAGAAGTGGAAACTTCTATTCTAACACTAAGTGAAGATAGAAGTTCAAATAGAACTCAAGTTAGTCAACATAAAAGTGAAGTTTGGAATCACTTTAAGAAGACTATATCGATTGACGGAATTGAAAAAGCAGAGTGCAATTATTGTCATAAGTTGTATCAAGTGGTTCAAAAGGTGGCACGTCTTATTTAAAAAGGCATATGGAATTTTTATTCACTGTGAATTGTTTTCAATATCAGTACACTAGGAGAATACAACGTATTTATACCTTGTTTAAAGTCCAAAGCTGATTATCAGGCTCCATATCTCAACAATTCTCCCACTTGGAGACTAATCTAGTCAACCCAACCATTTTCATTCTCCATGCCAATGTACCCAACAAAACTCACCTAGTCGCAACATCTCCCATGCTATGTTAAAAGACCAACTGAGGCCTTGCATAGCCCCAATTTTCCAGCATCAACACCTTTAGTCAACATATCTGCTGGATTCTTAGCACCATCAATCTTCTTCAAACACATCGCACCATCTTCCACCAAACTGCGAGTGAAATGATACCTGTGTCAGATGTGCTTGGTTCTAAAATGATATACTGGGTTCTTCACCAATTGTATAGCAATCTGACTATCAGTGAAGAGAACCTTATCATGCTGCTTCTTGCCCAACTCTTTCAAGTAATTAGTCAACCATATCATCTCCTTACCAGCTTCAGTTATTGCAACATATTTAGCCTCTGTAGATGACATAGAGACACACTTCTGAAGTTTAGAGATCCAGCTCACTGCTGTCTCATCTATAGTGTAGACATACCCAGATGTATTCTTGCTTGAATCCACATCTCCACTAAGATCAGCATCAACAAAACCCTCCAGCACTACCTTGTCATTCCCATAACAAAGTAAGGTGCTAACTGTTCCTTTCAAGTATCTCAAAGCCACTTCACAGCTTCCCAATGTTCTTTCCCTAGATCTGACATGTATCTGCTCATAACTTCCACTACATGTGCTATATCAGGCCTAGTGCAGACCATAGCATACATAAAACTCCCAACTGCAGAGCCACAAGGAACTTTTGCCATATGCTCACGATCCTTGGCTATCTTGGGTGATTGCTCCTTTGACAATTTGAGATAGTTAGCCAAAGGCGCGCTCCTGGGCTTAGCATCATCAACTCTGAACCTGGACAACACCTTCTTAATGTACTGCTCCTTAGACAGATTTAGAATTCTAACAGACCGGTCTCGTGAAATCCTCATCCTTAGAATCTGCTTTGCTGTACCCAAATCTTTCATCTCAAACTCTGATGACAGTCTCCCTTTAAGATTATCTATCTCCTCCCTACTTGAACTTGCAATCAACATATCATCCACATACAAGAGTAAAATAACAGAGGAGTCAGTAAACTTCTTAATAGTTTCAGTCCTGTGAAAACCGTTTCTGAACATGAAGGAGTCAAACTTCTTATACCACTGTCTTGGAGCCTGCTTCAATCTATACAAACTCCTTTTGAGCTTACACACCATATGTTCCTTACTAAGAACCTCATATCCCTTAGGTTGCTGCATGTAGATTTTTTCCTCCAGATCTCCATGTAAAAATGTTGTTTTTACATCCATCTGTTCAACATGCAAGTCCCCTACTGCAATAATACTTAAAAAAATTCTGATTGTAGTTAGCTTCATAACAGGAGAGAATATTTCAGTGTAGCCAATACCTTTCCTTTATGAATATCCTTAGCCTTGAATCTGACTGTACCATCAGTTTCATTCTTAATCCTATAAACCCAATTGTTCAACATAGCTTTCTTCCCTGCAGGTAACCCAATTAACTCCCAAGTGTCATTCTTCTCAAGTGATCGTATCTCATCATCCATGGCTTGCTCCCACTTGATCAAATCCTTCACCTGCAAAGCCCCATCAAAGGATTTTGGTTCCCCTCCATCAGTGTAACATCCCGGTACCAGCGGGAAGGGTAAAATAGGAATTTTGAGTGGTCAGTGAGGGGTAGCAATGCTATTGCATATTCATATCTTATATGGCATATTTGTATTGTGAAAAATGACATTGTGCACATGAACTTATTTGTACATGCATACATTGACATTCCCGGTTGAATTGGTTATGACTGTCATAACTGTAATTGATTGAGAATTATGAGAATTATGGGTTATTGATATTGAAAAATTAATTGGAGAGTGCCATTAATGATTTTCTAATATTGGAGAATTTTAGGGAATTTTCTAGAATTTTTCGAGGTTAAAACCCGGACTAGGAAAAATGTCAGGCGGCAGACCGATTGGTCAGCGGTAGTAGAATTGAATGCGTAGGTCATTGAATATTGGACACATGGGTATATGGATTATTGGACAAGTGTAATTTAGTGGAATTTGGATTAAAATTGATTAATTAGAAGGAACCAATCAAAGCTTGACACATGGCATTACATTAGCCATGTATTTAATTCATTCTAATCTAAAATTGCTTCTCCATTAAGCCTCTTTTTGCTCCATTCACGACACCACCCCCTTGAAGCCTTGTTTGGTGATTTTTCCTTCTCTTTTTCGTGGCTCTCCTTTCCTCTTATTCATGTGTTCTTGTGTTGTAAGTTCTCCAACCTTAAACCTAGCTACATCTTGTGTTTCTTGTTATTTTGTTCTTCTTTGCTTACTATGAAAGTTTCCTCTACACCCTAGAAGTGATGAGGATCGTTGGTGGTGAATCAAGTTAGGTCTTGGTGTTTTCTTTGAAGAATTTGAAGATTTGTAGTTAAATCAAGTAAGTTGCATGCCTTGTGTTTTAAATCTTGTATAATTGAAGTTAAAAATGATGAATTGTTCATGCTTGCATAAGGTTCATGCATATGCTTGAATTGAGGTTGAGAATTGATCATGATGTGCTTTAGGTGTATGAGTTGAGCTTTGACTATATGGAATTGGATATAGATAGTTAGAATTGTGAATGATGGAAGGAAAGAGAGATTGGATGAGTATACATATAAGTATACCTTGTTTTTGAATGTATTATGGCTTGAGTTTGTTACAAAAGGGATTATGCTATATGAGTGTTTGATACCTTAAATTGATGA
>JAOSBP010000008.1:24547159-24560250 GCA_027563825.1 Erythroxylum mucronatum
AGATACACTCGCTCCTCCTCCATGGCTTCATTCTTAAAAGTACGGGCATTGCGCTCAGTCCAAATATGGTAAACTGAAGTGGAAAGAAGAATGGGAAAGTAGTGACGGCCTGGAACACTGGTACAGGAAGCATTGCTGTACCAGGAAAGGAGAGTTGCAAGGGTGGGATGGGTGAAGGGGGGTAAGTTGAAACAATTGAGGCATTGAGCCCAAATTACGCGAGAGAAGGGACACTCGAAGAATAAGTGGTCAATGGATTCATTGGCTGACAGGCATAGGGAGCAATGGATAGGGGTATAAAGGTACGACAATTTATCCCTAGTTTGAAGCTTTTTCCGATAAGCAAGCCGTAAAATAAAGGAACAACGAGGAGTATTAAATTTGGACCATACCAAGTTGTACCAAGGGACTACCGGTAATGGAGGTCGCAAGATATGATAGGCTGACTTATTGGTATAACACTTAGAAGGGCTTGTTAGCCATTCCAAGTTGTCTGGTAAGGAGCTGTTGGGAGAGTACACTGGTGGCTCCAGGTGACGGAGCAGGTCCAAAGAAACCTTCCTCCGGTGCCAAGCATCGTTGAAAATAACATCTGAGACACGCGATGTCGGAAAATCGCAGTTAAGAGGTAAACTCAACTAGGTAAACTCAACTTAATGTACCTAAAAATCCGAGCATTAACTAATGGCATAATAAGTTGAGTTTACCTCTTAACTAAAAGTTAATGCTCCTAAGAGAAACATCTTCTTCGTGGCAATTTTTTTGTGTTGCTTTGATCCGTACATGTAAATTAAATCTTAATGGATCGTCCCAAATGATTCTTTTTAGTTGTATGTTCACAGTAATACTCCTGTGAGTTGATCGAGGAAAAAAGAGCATTATACTTATTACTAGGACATTTTAAACTCATTAATTGACAACGTTTATACTTTACAAGTATCAAAGATACAAAACCTAATCAAAAAGTTCAGATCAAAAGCAAACCACGAACGAGTAAGAAAAGGAAAAGACAAAAAGGAAGATTAAAGATATACATCCCGAATTTAGTTATTTGAAGAAGGAGCAACTTATGATTGAATTTAGTTACTCAAGATGATATACTTGTTATTGACTCAGCAGATATCATTTCTGGCCTTTCTTAAGCAATAATCTCTAGTGAAAAAAGTAAAGTTGATGTTTTGACTATCTAATTCTTTCTTCCTAGCACTTGGGTTGATCAAGAGGCGGTGGAAGGAGTGACTCGTTAGGACCTTTTCCATTATCTACTACGAACGCCATCTTCAGTCCCCATGATGTGTGAACTTCCAAGTGGCAATGCAGAAACCAAATCCCTGCAACTCAAAAATTCTCATGTATTAATATTCATGTGATTTACTTTACAGTGTTTGTTTTAACATCTCTTATGGCAGATCTCAATTATATTAGTCCTTACTAGTTTTTATTGTGTTATAGAAGTTGCCTATGATCTTCACAATAAAAAATCGATAAGAAAAATTGGAGAAACCTACCAGGATTATCAGCTCTAAATCTTATTGCAGTCCATCCACCAGATGGGACTCCGATGGTGTTTCTTTCCACAGGATCAACAAGGTTGAACTTCTTTGGATCTTGGTTTGGATTGAAGTTACCTATTCCCCTCCCAACTTCAAAGAAATTAAAGCCATGCAAATGTAAGGGGTGGTTCTCAGGAGCAATCATGCCTGTATCTTGAAGAACCAATTGCACCGTAGAGTTATATGGAATCCTGTAAAGCCTCGTTCCTTGTGTAGTCTGCAAGTTCGTCGGCTGCCTGCCAGTGTAGTTAAATTGAGCTGGCGGGTTACCGGGAAAGTCATCCGTGAAAACTCCTTTAATGTTGAAGAAATGAGCTTGAAGCAGAGAAATCTTTGGCATGACAAATGTGACATTGTTAATGTTTGCCACAACTCTCTTGCCTTTAGGGCAAGTAGCACAAGGATTAATACCGAGACCAACGGTGAAGAAAAGTGAACGATCGATTTTCAAGGGTACTTTTGCAGGGTATTCTTTGGAGTTCAGGCTACGAAGAGACTCGGTGAACTTCGTTGCTATATGGGTGGCGTTTTGGGGAGGTGGAGTGGTGAGGGTGGTCCTGGTGCTGGCAAGAGTGCCAGAGTAATGTAAAGTGGCAGTGGCTGTCGTATTGTCCACTGTAATAGGAGAGTCCATGAAAGGGGAGGCTGCAACCAAGTACTTGCCGGAGCTACAATTTGTGTTAACAAGGACGTTTGTGGTTTGGCCTGGGGCTATCAAAATGGTGTCAGTTTTGAAGGGCTTAACATACGTTGCATCGACCTCGACGACTGTGAGTTGATGGCCGGCGATCTTGAAGAAGAGCTCCTCATTCAGTGCAGCATTGATGATCCGAAGCATGTAGATTTTACCAGAGTGCACTGGTAAATTAAATCCTCCTGTAATCAAATAATAAAAACAGTAAAGAATCACTAAAACAACTAGGAAAATGTGTGATTAATTGTGCCAGTGACTCTGCTTGATGGTCTAACAGTTGATAATGAAGAATTGTGGTTAGTTAATTGTATTACCCTGTGAAGGGCAGGATGCTAGTGACCCTGGATAGCCATTGATGGTGTGAGCATCTGAGACATTTGGTGCAGCACCAGATTTCATCGCTTCATCCACTACAGCTTCAACATCAGATTTCCACCACTCACCTGTGAATTAATTAATATGAAATTGATTCAATCAAGGTAAGAACAAGAACAGATCTGCAACGTCTTGCTTTATTATATCACATGAAAAGGATTACTCTATGGCTTACTATAACTGCACATTTGGTGCTTCTTAATTTGTCTCACTGCATATTAAGCTTACCTAAGATGATGGTCTCTTCCTTGTGAGGTGCGGGGAAGGGGTAAGGAACACCGCGTTTGGGCAAGATGACGATACCACCGTGAACGGTGGCTCTGAGCCAGAGAATGTGTGCGTGCCATAAGAGGGTGCCCCTTTGTCCAGTAAGTGTAAAATTGTACGTGTATACTTGTCCTGGCTGAATAGGGCACTGAGTTATGTACGCTGGACCGTCCGCCCAGCCAGTTCGCAATTGCCTTATCCCATGCCTGACCATGAAGCATCATCCAGACATTTTATTACGCACCAAAACCATAAGTATATTGGAATGTCTTTTCAAACTCACCAATGGATGCTAAGATTGTAGTTGACATGGTTCACCACCTTCACAAGAACAGTGTCGTCCTCCCTAGCAACTATAGTCGGTCCAGGAAACATCCCATTCACCGTGACAATTGACTTTGTTGAACACATTCTCGTAACGTTGTTCATCACCACCTGCATGAAATGGACATACACGAATGTGGATTTAGTGTCAACTTTTTCCTTCAGTTAGGAGTCGTGTATTTATGTCAACTTTTTCCTTCAATTAGGAGTGGGAAGTTGCCAGACTTTGTTAATGTAACCTCAATAAGTATACTTTTATGCTATTTTAAGATATATTTTTATGGGTTAATCTAGCCCTCAGATCCTCTATCCCATTTTTTGTATACCAATCCTGTCCCATTGGATCTTAACCATCTATTTATGTGGGACTCACAAAAATAAATGGTTGAGATCAAATGGGACAGGATTGGTACACAAAAAATAGGACAGAAAATCATGTCCCGTTAATCTACTAGTTGTTCTAGGTAGGCCTGAATTGTTCGTGGCATCTTTAAACCCTTATCATACCTAGATTAATCCCTACAAAGGGCGGCTCAACACTACCACCATCGAACATTTAATACTGCTGCATTTACAAGCGAGAGTCGAATATCTAACTTTGCTCAAGGGAAGACCAGCCCCTTGTGGTTATTTTAAGATATTTTGAATGATCATATACGATGCAGTGTTCTTCCTGTTAAAGTATGATTTGGAACTGTTAGTGAATATATAAAATTAATTAAGTTGGCCTCACACAACAACTTAAGTTATTGTGGTGAAACGGTCACTTATCAGAGCCTTTGTGACCAAATGGTCGTGAGTTCAAATCCTACCACCTACCTATTATTCAGCACAAGGTAAAGTGAACCTGTGCAAGTTTCAAGCCCAAAAGGGCTTTCACTTGAGGGGGGTGTTAGTGAATATATAAAACTAATTAAGTTGACCTCACACAACAGCTTAAGCTATCGTGGTGAAACGGTCACTTAACAGGAACTTGTTTGTGTTCCAAATTGATTAAAAAAATATATACTTGCCATGAAATGAAATTAAGCAAGTAATATCAACATGTCTAGATCGATCGATGTCAATCATTTTTATCAAAAGTTATAAAGCAAGCAATATAAAGTTCGTGACGTGATAAGATTTTCGTTTTTTGAGGATTATAAATCATTAAGTTTGAAACTTCCACGCAAAAAATTAGATCCATGAAAATGGTTATTAAAAAATGTAAACATTGACATGAAAACAAATCCATCTACTTTACTTAAACACAATTACCATCATTTTCATTGACTAATGACAATTTAATTAATTAACAAGCACAAGTTAAGCTTCTTTTTTCTACTTAATTATAAGTTGATCAATAAATAACTTGTTAACTTCGCTAATTATTTGAGTCACGGCATATTAATTAACAACATGGGAATCACCTACCCATCGTCATACATGTGCAAGTTTTCGTAACAAACGAACGATAATCAAGTATAAAAGGAATAAAAGGTGATACTAATACTCTATGTACCACTTATAACACAACATCAAGCATATCTAGAGGAAGAATTATGCAAGATCATTTAGAAAAGAAGTAAATATTTCGTATTTGCTATGGTTAGACAGCTAATTTCACCAACTTTGTGTTAGGATACCATGCACCGCTGACTGATCGAGTAGCTTGTTTAAGCAACTAATCGTATTGTTTGAACTGTCTGTACCTATCGCAACTTGAAGGTGAAGATCAAATTAAGCTGGCTGGCAGCCGACAGGCATTCTTTAAGTTGGAACAGAGACCTATTAACCATTATTATTATTATTGAGAAGTCTGAGGTGGTGGCAATGGCGGAAGTTTATTATCTTCATCGATGTATCACCAAGGAAAATCATCAGTCCTCAATCCATATGAACTTGTTAATATGCATGGAACAGCATAATGGCTACCATATATATAAAATGTAATGATCGAATTAAGCAATTAATTAAAACCTTTGTCCTGGAAAACGATGATGTAGGTCGTCTAAGCCACTATAATAGCAGGTCTTAAGCTTTACGACTTAAAAAGTTGATGTTACTATCTCTTCTTTGTTTTGTTGTAGTCTTTCCTCTGTTAGCATCCTAAGCAGTGAGAAAACTTGAAAAGTCCACAAAATGAGCATGAACTAGGAATGAAAATTCAATGGGAGTTTCTGAAACTGAAGACATTGATTTCATGAGACCACTAATTATTAACAGATTCAGATAATGTTAAAGCTAAAGTACTTACATTGAACTTGTAGTGCCTAACTATGCACTCGACCGGTGACAGAAACATACAACTGGCAAAGACCAAGAGGACAAGAACCCACTGTGCCATGATCCTGGTGCCCGACATCCCTCTCTCCGTCTCAGACACAGCACAAAGACAATGTTTGTAGTAAAATGTTGTTGTTTGCTGAACCAACACCCCGCCAGGACTTATATACAAACCTTAAAAGTCGAACACGTTGATGCCATGTCGTTTTACCTGATTAGGTGGGTTCATGACAGTACTTGAGGGGCAAGCTAAATATTATAGTGCACACAAATACATAGCCAGAAAACGAACTGGACGCCTCAACGGTTTCTTAAGTATCACACAAAGTAGTTATGAGATGAGAAAGGATATACAATATTGGAAGCTAAGCTAGTGGAGTGACTTGTGCTATTTGTCAATAGACTAGGTGGTCAGCAGCAGCAGATATTGGACCAGCAGCAGCAGATACTGGGTTTGGTCCAACCGTAATAGGGTGAAGTACAACCGATTCCCATCTAACTTAACCATAAAAGTGGAAATGGAACCATTTCTACCTCGTCCTCTCCCTCTCCCTGAGGTCAAGGAAATGTCATCTTAATCAACAACTGAAACACTAATCCTACTCATAATCTACCTCGAACCTTCTTTCCTTCTCCTGGTATAAGATTCTGCAAAGCAGATTAGTGCCAATCAATAAAGATCGAAATGCACAAGAACTAGAGGCTTGGTTAATACTTCTTCCGTCTCATTTTCAATGGGGTCCCTAAAAGTAGTGTACAAGATATCAGCATTTTCCTGTAATTATTGAGAATTTCATCCTGTAAAAACGTTTCCTATAGTTGCAGTAGCAGCATTACTAGTAATTGCCGTTGGCTTGCAGTGTTCAGTGACTTCTGATAAAGGAATACCAGAACATGATCTCAACCATGCCCTCCTTAATTTATAATTAACTTCCAAGTCAAAAAAGTATGGTATCTGAATTTAATATCGAGTACAAAAATGAGGTAAGTAACAAGGATGACTTCATGGATTGGAGCATCATAACTGATTCGGGCAATTCTTTTTCTCCAGGTTTGGTGGTTCAGATTCCTGTTAGTGAGATCAATAACATACATTGATGGTATCTATAAAAATTCCACTTTTCACCTGTAAGAACTTAATCTAATCCATATAACCTGAATTATCCCGTCACCATGTTTACAACTTTAGACTGATTGGTCATCCAGCCTACTTAAACAGGGGAAATACGTGGAAGGCGGTGGGTAGATGACATGGACAGATACACGTAGGGAGAGAGTCACGTAAGCCTTAATTGTGAAGAAAAGGAAAAAGAAATAAAAAGTATGCATAGGAAGCAGTTCTCTCTTTTGGCTCTGGTTGGGCAATAGTTGTCATGGGGCTTGTATAATAATATCGATTAGGATTAGGGAGTGGGTACGGTAACAAAGTCATCGACTGTTCCCATTTTCGCATGTATAAGCGTGGCCTTCTAATTTAGTTGTTTTCTCATTCTAGAAGGTTTTAGGTTTCATGCTCTTTCCGCATGTAAAAAAAAATCAATATTTCACAACGATTGGAATATTGATTCCATACAATTTGAGCAATACCAATCAGAAAATGGTATGGAACCCACTAATTTTGTACCATTAGTCGGTACTAGTTAGTATCGACAATTTTCAGGGATTGAATTGTAATTTTCTTAAAAAAATTAGACTAAACTATAAAATTTTAAAAATAACCCTATATTATAAAACCGAAACTAAAACTTAAGAATATTTGGGAGAGGAGAATTCTTCTTATGAATTGGTATAACTTACATCAAGTTAACCCTTCTATTTATAGTACAAAATTGCTAATAAAATACTATCATGATAATAGAAGTGACACACTAACTATTAAGTGGTGCATTTGGTGCACTAATAATTAAGTGGCGCATTTGGTACACTAACAATTAAGTGGTGCATTAACAATTAGTGGCACACCATATTATTTCTATCTTTTATAACACCCTAAATATTTTACCCTACTTGACCTCGACCCCACACCTAGCTGCCTTTGCTTGTCCTCTCACCACTCAGGCACTCACACCCAACTACCTTTCATGTTGCCTCGCCTTGCCTCCCCTTCACCTTGCCTTGCCTCTGCATCAGCTCATTAGTCGCCTCACAATCCCGCCTCCAACACTATCACTTGTTCAAGCCTCAAGGTTGCAATTGCAAAATGCAAATGAGCTATTCAACCTTGAACAATTGAAATTTGTGTAATTCAGTATGATGACTAGTGATCTGTGTTTTGTTGTGTTAAATACTTGAATGTTGAGTATTGAGTTAATTAGTAATTGTTGTGTGTGTAAGTGACTTATAGTTGTGAATTTGGAAATTGCATTTTGAAAATTGAGGATAGCATATAGCTGGATATTGAAATAGATAAATGTGTTTGTTTTTATTTGAATTGTGGAAATTGAGGAATGAGATTGATGATTTTATGTAGAAGTACAGTGTTTGGAATTTCAAATGTATTTTGTCATTTGTATTGTTTGGATTCTAGAAATTAGGGATTCAATCATTTAATAAAAAATTGAAGTTTGTATTATTGTTTGAAATTTGAAAATATTGAATTAAATTTTGGTCTTTATTATAAATTAGGTTATATATTATAAATTAATTTCTTAATATACAAAATGGGTTAATTAATTTAGGTTGAATTATGTGATTAAATGAATTAAGTTAAAGATGTGAGTTTATGTTTGAATATATAACCATATAAAATAAGTTATTTTTATGACTATATGGTTGAATTATGTGATTATACAAATTGAGTTATACATGTGACTTATGAGTTTATGTTTAAATTATGTAGTTATACAAAATGAGTTATAGTTTCGAGTTATGGTTGAATTATATAATCATACAAAATGGTTATAATAGTGACTTTACGATAAAATTGTGTGATTACACAAAATGAGTTATAATTGTGAGTTGTGACTTTATGTTTAAATTATGTAATCACATAAAATGGATTGTAGTTGTTAAAGTGTAGAAATCAAGGTATATATTTGAAGTTTGGGTTAAGAAAGATGATAATTTCATGGGTAGAATATGCTTAATCATCAAATTTTCTTAAGGAACCATTTATATAAGCTTATGAAGGTCTTTTGCGCGCACACATGTGCATACATACACACACATATATATGCTATGATTGTTGAGAAACTATTGTTGCTCTATTTCTTCCGATTATTATACATAACTTGATTTTGATACGAAGTTATTAAGTTAATTTTAATATGATTCTTCATTTATTTTTACAGATAAATGGAAGGAAGTTCAAGTATATCAAATAATTCAGTCGCTTCAGATATAGGAAGATTCGATGATCCAACTTGGACTCATATTAGATTGATTTTTGGAATGAAAAACTATACTATTTATTTGTATTGTAACAAGCATTTAAAAGGTGGGTAAATTACTAGATTAAAGAAACATTTAGATAAATTAAAGGTGATGTGGATCCTAGTAAGAAATTGAGTCATAAATGATAGATGAAGACTCGCTTGAAGAGTATCAACATGAGAAAGATAAAAAGCAAAGATTGAATTACAAAATTGGTAGTAGAAGTCCTTTTTGTTGATGTTCAGGATGATAGTGAGGATGCTAAAGGTGGTAGTATTCCTGCTCAACAACAAGGAAATATTGCAACTGATGTTAGGAAAAGAAAAAGAAAAATGTCTAATATTTGCATTATAAATAACTACTAGATCTTAGTCTTTAATTCATAATGCCTTACAATATAGAGAAGAGACTCAAAATGTGGATATAGCAATGGCTAAATGGTGATAAGATTTATGTATAGTATTCAATGATGCCCAATCTTATTAATATCATCCCATGATGGATGTTATTACCTTTAATAGTTCAAGATACAAAGCTCTTTCAATTAACGACTACAGAGGTAAAATTTTGAGCAGCTCTATTTATGAAATAAAATGTTATTTAGATGAAAGAAGAATAACTTGGGCTACTTATAGTTGTCTAATCATGTGTGATGGTTAGACAAATAAAAGACATGAGCCTATTATTAATTTTTCAGTTTATTTTGTAAAGAGTACAATATTTTTGAAGTCTATTAATGCATTTGGCCATGTTAGGAATGCTAATATTCTATTTTAAATATTTGATGAAGTTTTGAATGAAATTGGGCCAAAAAATATTGTTGAGTTCATTACTGACAATGACTCCGCTTATAAAGCAGCTGGAAGAATATTGCAAAGCCATTATAATTGTTTTTATTAGACTTTTTGTGCTTTATATTGCGTTGACCTGATGTTGAAAAATATATGAGATATTAGGTATTTTCCTATTATTGATGAGATTATGTAGAAAGGAAAATAGGTGACTAAATTCATCTACAATCATGTATGAGTTTTGAATTTTGGTCAGTGTTCAATTGGTGCTCACCTGACCATGATTCTATCATACTCCACCTAACAATAGGTGACTAAGTTCATCTACAATCATACATGAGTTTTGAATTTAATGAGAAAGAGTTTCAACAATAGTAAGAATTTGTGTCGCCCTGCTATTACAAGATTTACAACTAATTTCTTATCACTTTATGTAACACATCACTTTCATAGAGCATATTCTCGAACGTAATGACAATATTCGAGAATATACTCTACAGGGATGATACATTAAGACTATCGAAATAACACATTACAAACTTTTCACGCATCAAAAATATCTTAAGCAACTTATATTTCATTTGGGCCCATTTCAATACAAACATATTCAATCAGAAAAGTCATTACATTTTAGAATTCATGTGTACATAATACAATAGTTGCGTAATACAATGCTTAATACAAATTAACTGAAGACATATGTAAGAGCTAACAGATCCTGACCCCTAACTCATACTCATTTGCAGTGGCTGAACTCTAATTAGTCTATTTGGATAACTTCTCTAAACCTGAAAAGTCATGTTGCAATTTTGGTGAGTTTTGCAAACTCAGTAGAGTAACCATCCTCAATGGTTCACTCTTGTCATACAACACAACATTTCATATTATCATATAATTCACATCAACTTAGTCACATCAAGTAATATTATGAATCACTTGTTCACAAATCTCATAATTCAAACACAAGTTCATACATTCATTATCATATAATCATATAATGGCAGTCACCATAACAATGCAGTTGTTCATATCATATTTGAATGCAATGTTTATTTGACTCAATTCATTTATTACGTTGTTGTATCTATGTGTCTTTTTCACTGTCCTATATCCGTTGCAGATACCGGGCTCTTTCATGCTGTCCCTTATCTATTGAGGATACAGGGCTCTTTAAACACATTAAGCCTTAGGCTTTTTCCACAATTGTCTGAGCTTTAAGCTCTTTTGCACTGGCAACATCAGTCATAAGTGCCTTTATATTTCATGCATTGCAATGAAACGCATTCGTCAAATTCGATCAATTATACACATTTAGTCACATTCATATTCTTTTTCATTTTGCATTTTTCATCGGAATTCTAGTCCGGTATTCAACATTCAAGTTGAGAAACAAATAGTCAGTCACATTCACATTCAAGTAACACTTCCAATGTTCTATGCATACATCAAACTCCTCGGATATTTTATACCCGTAATTTAGTACACAAACTACACATATAACAATTCAATGTAGTATCAAATAGAATAAATCAAGGTGAGACCATCTTAGGTTACTCACAGTACGCTCCCGTATATGCTATTGCCTGGATGGTCCAGCAATATTGGAATGATGGCGTACGTCTTGAGCATCTAAATACACATGCATTGTACACATTACTAACTTGATCAATCAAACACATATTCAACTATGCATATGTATATGTGCTATGTGCAATCCATGCTCAATGACTATCCAGTGTATGTTTCCTTAATCACAATTCATAATCATTCAAACGTTATCACTCGAATATGTCTTGTTAACACTTAGGTTAATACCTTAAATACACTTGATCATGCTTAATTCATTAACCATTCCAGCTTTTTCCTCAAAACAAACTTTCGGGTTTACTTTACATGATTATTATGACAAGGAAAATGGTGTATTTTTGTAATATTTTCTGCTAAACAATTGTTCCCCTATGCCTTAAGTTTCTAACCACACAAAGATCATACAATTTGGTTCATTATTATATGAGTTATGCTCAAAATACTACAGACTGAATATATTTGAAATTTTGGCTAGGGCATGATTATGCATTCAAGTTGTACAACTCATATCTCTCAATTCCAATATCCAAAAATTACAAACATTATACCAATTGAAAGCTAAGAGAATAAGATACAACTTTTGTGGAGACACAACTTTGTCTAATTTGGCCTACATCAATACAATTTATTTGATAACAACAGGACATGATTTTTGTCATAGGTAGTGTAATAGCCTAAGCCAAGAATCAATTTCAAGCTAAATTTCAAGACCCTTAGGGACAGAATTCAAATTCAATTTCTATTAAAAATTGTAGCCAAATGTCTCTAGTGTAATTTAAATAAAGAATCATCTCATTTGAAAATTCACAGATTAAGATATAATCAAAATATCGAAGCATGATCAGTGAAATCATTCCAGTTAACAATATTCTAACACACTCACCATTTTCATCCTAAATTTATCATTCAATCTTTTCATAATGGATTTATATGTTCATAAATTTTGGTGGAGATGAAGAACAATGTGTTATGAGTCTATTGGTTCAAGTCTCATGTCATTTGGATGTCAGGAGAAGATGTTATAACAAAAAGAACAAAGGATGTTAAGAGAAAACACTATAGCTAACATATTCCAGCAATTCTTCTTCACCAATATCATATGCATTTCATTCCAATTCAAACATTATTATCATATCATTTAACATGCCTTAAAGCTTAGATTGTTACTTATCTATTAGATTTCCAATTGAACACAAAACTTCATATTAAACCAAGTCTCCAATCATGCAAGATCAATCACAAACTCTAGGTGAAAACAGATCGTGGAGAGCAATATGAAGACCACTTTTAGCTGGTTTTCTTAGCTATTTTGTGTAAGGTAAAAAGCTAGTTTTGGTGCAGCAATTTGGCTAGGGTTCAGGCAAAATTCAGAGGAAATTGGAAGTAATTTCAGTGGACAAAAGTGAGGGAATCAACAGAAATATTACTGCTAGAGTTTGCTCCATCAACTTGCTAGGTGTCCCCATTAAAGCACAACACTTGTCCTAAGGCATGTCTTACATTTACCTAATCAAGATGCTGCCACTAATCCACTCAAGATGTTTCCATTTGTCCCTACTAAATTAGTCCACATGTCACATAATAATTGGTGCAATTGTCATTTAATTACTAGTCCATTTGTCACACATTAAACTATGTCAAATGTCACTCAATTTAAGGCTTAACCATTCAAATTTTTCAAGTATCAATTTATCCCACCACTTAACATTTTTTCTAGTCCAAATGTAGATTTTATTTCATCAATCTCTCAATTAATCACAATTAATTCCAATTCACTAATTGAAATCCAATCATACCAAAATTCAAGACATACCAAATCACAATTCACATCATTTTCACTTAACATTTTTCATACCCCGAGAC
>JAOSBP010000008.1:24562592-24577633 GCA_027563825.1 Erythroxylum mucronatum
TTGGATGAAAAGGTATTAACATGTCATTTGATGCAATGAGTTTGAATAATAGTGATGATGAAGCTTCTCTCAATGATGAAGATTTTGTACCACATGAGAATTGAAGTCAATGTGATTTGAGTGAGTATTCGATTGAATGAAGTTCTATGTTTTCATTTCTCCTTTTTTTTAATTTCACTTATATTTGATTAGATGTTAAATTCTATGTACGCAATATAAATATAATTGTAAATATTTTTGTTTCAAGTTTCACTTCTAGTTGATTGTTTCCTCGGTACAAACTCTTGTTGTAAATTGTAATAGTTAGAAAGTCAGGGATATTTATTATTCTTTTTATTTTATATCTAGATATAATTATTATTTATCATATGATGAAATTGTAAATACTTTGTGTTGTCTTTAATTTTATATTTGTATGATGATTAAATAATCTTTTTTATTTTAATTGTGATTATTATTTATGCGTGAAATATGTGAAAAGTAATATTAATAAAAATAAATAGATTGTCATTATTTTAAAATTTTATTATCACAATTTTTTAAAACGTAGTTGATGTAAAATCATAAATTAGACAATACAATATCTTAATAAATTAGTTTGTAGCTTTAAAAAATTTATTTAAGAACAATTTTATAAATTTAAAAAATTATCTAAAAGATATTCCGTACCAAAATAGATACACCATAACTAAATTAGATATTATTATTGTTACGATATTCATAATTTTAGAATAGAGCCACCCAATCAATTTGCACTTTTATGGGCTCATTATTACATCGCTGTGGCCATTGAATAACTAAATGGGACATTTAGAATTTGGAAAAATTATAAAGTAACACAAAACCATTCTAAAACCAAGAACATTATCTTAAAGACATTTAGAGTCGGTACCGAAGGTTCAAAAGTTATCTTTTCAGACATTAACGAAAAGGCTGATAGATTGGGTTCAAAAGTTATCTTTTCATATCAAAGACATTATAAAAAAAGGTTCAAAAGTTATCGTTTTGCCAGACCAGAGACACATTAAGGTGTGATAAAATCAGTCAGCCGTCCTCTTCTTGGTAAGTTTTAGAATCAAACCCTAGTCAAAAGCCATATTACAGAATGCAGACCAAATGCTTCTAAGTAACTTAGAAGCATGGGTTAATAAAAGAACCTTTATCTTATCTACAATGATACGATTTCTCTCTTGGACTACTAGTTTGGAAATGAACTTCCACAAGAGATTGCTGCGTGCAAGTTGTACTGAAATAGACTTGGGCGAACAAGACAGGCCCTTAACCCCATGGTTGGCTTGTCCACTAGTTTAAGAAGTCATCGTGCTACTTAAAAGTCTTCTGTTCACATTACGCTTTTCCATCCAATGTACTAAATTCTTAGGCTTACTTCGGAAAGCGACAACAGATTCTTTCTACTTGGTTTTGGTGCTTTCCGTTATGGCAGAACATGGTAGAACTCCTTTGCCTAGTATACCGAAAGTTTTGGAGCAAGTTTCAAGCCAAGTAAATTACAAAAACAAACAAACTTTAGAAGCTATCTCGCTGTCCGCTTATGGGGACAATGCGTTGCACACGGAGGAACAGCTAGATTTGGACCTGGAAGATATACTGACTCCAAAACTGCCGTTTTGTACCCGGCCTCGCTCTCCCCATGATAAAAATACCCGTTTTACAACCAATTCCTTATTCACATTCTTGTTCATCTTCTGAAAATTTCACTGTGTGCGAGACCAGAGACCAAAGACCAACTGACAACAAGGTAAGCAGCATCTGAAACCAATCACGGAGGGACCTTTTTTTTCCTTACAGCCAAAGCGAAAAGTTTGAATCTTTAGCTTAAAAAGCTGACCTCGATTCACTGTATATATCTTGAAACAATGGCTTTGCTAAATCTATCGAGGAAAGAAGACACTTCTGTAGCCGATATAGAACCATTTAATTTGTGTGTCCTCATTCAGACCTTTATGGCACACCGATTTTTTTTCCTCACGTCTTTTCATAACTTCTGCATACTAGTCAAAAAATACGAAGCATCAATCAATTCACAGTTTACATCTTTCCACTGTTGGCGCAAGACTCCATTTTTTCATGCTTTGGTTGCTCTACAGGCCTCACAAGTCTCCATCTTTGTTTTTCAATCTGTTGGAGTTGGAATGTTATTTTCACAGTTCCACGCTTTGGTTGCAAATTAGGGTCAAAGACAGATTCTTCCCTGTTTACAGTCCAAATTCTTAACAGGCTGTGCATCTTTCAGTCATTGAACTTTTTCTCTGCTTACAGGTGCTGGCTTTTACATCTCCCTTGTTTTCCCTTTAATTTTGTTGACGGGAAGAGATTTAATGCATCTATGGTTCTTTATTCACAGAAGCTCTAAGATTCTCAAGTTCAGCACTACCCCTTTTAATTAGAAAGCCTCAAGGCGACACCAGGGCGCACATCATTCTGGTAAAAGGATGGGAGAGGAGGACACTTACACTAAAGATGGGACTGTAGATTATAAGGGGAATCCTTCTAACATACATACTACGGGGACCTGGAAGGCTTGCCCATTTATTATTGGTATTTATGTATCCTGCCTTTTACATATGGTGATTTCTAGTTGATAAAAGAGACTCTAACTCAGTCTTTATTCTTCAACAGCAAATGAATTTTGTGAAAGGCTGGCCTACTATGGTATGAGCTCCAATCTCGTGTTATATTTCAAGAAAAAACTAAATCAACACAGTGCTACTGCTGCTAAAAATAACTCTGATTGGAGCGGAACGTGCTATATCACACCGTTGATTGGAGCTTTCATTGCTGATGCATATCTAGGAAGGTTTTGGACAATAGCGTGTTTCTCAACCATCTATGTTTTTGTAAGTTTCACTCTCTCAAAATACTTTTCGATGCATATCTGAATATATTATGTCAGTTTATATGGCAGAATGGTTTCAACTTAGGAAGTGTTCTGCGAGTAAGATGTTAGAAAAAGGACACGGAAAGTATGATTTTCAATCAATAACTTAACTATCCAATCTCCAAAATCAGTAACCCAAGTTGTGCAAAATTCCAATCTCCAACATCTTTCAGAAAGATCAACTTGGATTTAGAGACTAGCTTTCCTGGAAAAGATGTTCCAGTAAAGAAGCATTAACAAGGTGTTATTCACAGGGGATGACTCTCTTAGCAATGTCAGCATCTGTTCCTGGACTAAAGCCAAGGTGTTACTCAGAAAATGATTGCCATCCGATGGATGGACAAAGGGTGCTATGCTTTGTAGCACTTTACCTGATAGCACTAGGCACAGGGGGGATTAAACCTTGCGTCTCATCCTATGGAGCTGATCAGTTTGATGATACCGTAGAAGTTGAGAAGAGACACAAAAGTTCTTTCTTCAATTGGTTCTACCTCTCAATTAACGTTGGTGCTCTTATTGCTTCTTCTGTACTGGTTTGGGTACAAAATAATGTAAGCTGGGGATGGGGATTCGGCATTCCAGCCATAGCCATGGCAATTGCTGTTGTCAGCTTCTTTTCAGGAACTCGGTTGTACAGGAACCAAAAGCCTGGAGGTAGCCCTCTTACTCGTCTCAGTCAAGTGATAGTCGCCTCCTTAAGGAAACGCAAAGTCAAAGTGCCAGAAGATAAGTCTCAGCTGTATGAGACTGTTGATGCTGAATCCAATATCAAAGGAAGCAGGAAGCTTGACCACACCAAAGATTTGAGGTTGGCGTTTGAACTGATTTATTTTCATTTTGAATACCAAGTTTAGTAGAAAAATATTTGGTAGGATCAGATAGAATGTCATGTACTACTTCTAATGTCTCATGTGATTGTGCCCCAGTTTTTTTGACAAGGCAGCAGTGGATCTACAAACAGATCACCTGAAGGATTCGGTAGACCCCTGGAGATTATGCACAGTAACCCAAGTTGAGGAGCTAAAGTCTATCATTCGGTTGCTCCCCATATGGGCAACTGGTATCATATTTTCAGCAGTGTACAGCCAAATGGGCAACTTGTTTGTGTTGCAAGGTGAAACACTGGATAAACGTGTGGGCAACTCCAACTTCAAGATTCCATCTGCATCTCTCTCCATCTTTGATACGCTTAGTGTCATTTTTTGGGTTCCAATTTATGATAGGATCATTGTCCCAGTTGCTAGAAAGTTCACTGGCGTCAACAGTGGTATGACTACACTGAAGCGGATGGGCATTGGCCTCTTCATATCAATATTTCCCATGGTATCAGCTGCAGTTTTAGAAATGATAAGACTCAGAATGGTAAGGAGGCACAATTACTATAACGCAGACATGGTACCCATTTCCATATTTTGGCAAGTTCCACAGTATTTCCTGATAGGATGTGCTGAAGTTTTCACATTCATCGGGCAGCTGGAGTTCTTCTACCAGGAAGCTCCTGATGCCATGAGGAGCTTGTGTTCTGCCCTTTCACTGACTACGGTTGCACTTGGGAATTACTTGAGCTCTCTCCTTGTAACTATCGTGACAAGTATCACAGCTAGGCATGGAAAGCCTGGATGGATACCAGACAACTTGAACTATGGTCACATTGACTACTTCTTCTGGCTCCTGGGAGCACTTAGTGTTTTGAATTTGGCTGTCTTTCTCTTCATCTCTAAGTGGTACACGTATAAAAGGCCTGTGGGAACTCTTCGTTGATTATGTCTCAGCTACTAACTGAATGTATGTTCAGTCTCTGTTTGAGGGCTTTCTTTTCGTTCTTTTCAACCATTTAATTACCGAACTAGCTGTTTGTAAAGATGTTAGTATACAATGTCAAACGTATGTTAACTTTTGTGTCCAGGTTAGCTTTTTGCCCTTTACGCACTAAAAGCCAAAAATTGTTTAATTAGGTCTTTTTGTGGATCATCACAAGAATAGGTCACCCTTCACTAATTATGCTATTAAGATTTTTCAAAAAGGAGGAAAAAGAGCTTGCCCATTTGTACAAGAGGATATATTATCCATAACAAGGTGACAAACAGGCAACGGAAGATCTCATTGCTAAAAGGCAAAAGTGTCGGCTTACAATTGGTTCAAAAGGAGTTGTTGAAACTGAAGACTGTTCAGTCAATTACCACTAGCAGCTGTAGGAGAAGAAATGTGAACAAAAAACATTGTAGGTGGGCAAATGTACTACATGCCTTAAGACATATGGTGAGTTTAGACGTTGACACTTAGCATGTGATGTAGCCAGTTTCTGCGGCTGAGTTTTGTTGCTTCTTTCCTTTGTTTCTTCACCAAAATTGCTCCAGCTCTTTCTTTGTATTTTTGTTTGAATCCTAGCTAAGTTTCTACTCCTTAAACTCTCACAAAACAACCAAAGAACTAGCTAATTGTTGTCGTTTTATCATAGCCAAAAGTCATCTAATCCCACCTTGAATTGGTGATGATCTTGCATGCATGGAGGGCTAAGTTAACTTGATGAATTGAGCTGGAATTGGAAGCTAAATAAGTAGTAGCAATCTAATCTTTATGGCATGCTGAGTAGTATGTGAATCATGGTTGAATTGGAATGAAATGAAGGTAATAGTTTCTGGTTTGATTTTTGATGCAAGAAAGACTAGGATTTGTGAGCTATCAATTGAATAGTTTTGAACTGGAATAGGAGAGGTTATTAATGAGGGATTGGAGTATGATTCAGGCCTAATAGGGGTATAATTGATGAACTATAAAGAGGATGTTTAACTTTGGTATAAAGTGAAAAAAATCTAGAAAAATGAAAGAAGAATGCTGGAATATGTTAGTTGTAGTGTTTTCACTTAATATACGTCGATATTTTGGCCATAACTTCATTTGTAGATATCAAAATGCGATGATTTTAAGTTTTTATATATATATATATATATATTGATAAATCAGAATATATTTATAAAAAAGAAGAAGGTATGTACAAACTAGAGATTTGGAGCCCAAAATCTCTTAACCCAAAGAAGCTATAGGTATGCTCACCCCTGCCCAATACCCTAAATTAGAACAAAATCAACAAACAAACCCTCTAATAGTTTCCACCCAAAAGAACTAAAGTCTAACAAATCTGTCAACAACACAAATAAGCAACCCAAGTCCAGAAGCACTCGCAATTAACAATACAATAGCATTTTATATGGTGCCTAAAATTGGCTACTCTCAGATGTGCGAAGAGATTTATATTTCCTAATCCCCGTGCAAAAAGATAAATTTGAACCTTGACCCACGCATGATAGAAGTACAAGGCTGCCCTTCATTTGTAGGACAACACAGTCTGAATGCCCTATGAGAACGGTACTGACACCTGTTTGCATCACTTACAGATAAAAACATTAAAGATCAAACAAAACACAAGTAGTATTACCTTCTCTCAGTGTTTAAGCTGAGGTGCTCCATAACTTGAAAGTTCACTCGCATAGAGAGGTGTCGTTCATCCATGGCTTCTTCTTTAAAGGTCCGAATATTCCTTTCAGCCCACAGGTTATAGACAGTAACAGAAAGAATAGTGAGGAAAGAGTTAATGGCACAGGTTCTGGTGGAGGCTGACTGGGAGAACCATAATAAGATGGATTGAAGATTTGTAAGAGGAGGTATGTAGATATGAAAATGACTAAGGCTTTGAAACCAAATTGTTTTAGAAAAAGAACGCTCAAAGAATAGGTGGTCAATAGTTTTAAAGTTAGCTATACACAAGGAACACCTATTAGGAGTATGAAGATATTGTAATTTGTCCCTTGTTGGCAATTTATGTAAAAATGCTAACCATAAAATGAAGGAGTACCTCGGACTACAGTTGTTATGCCAAACAAGTTTGTACCAGGGAATTGTAGGGACTGGGGGCCTTAAACAGGTATAAGCAGAAGCATTTGTATACTGTTTTGTAGTACAAGCTAACCATTCTAAAGTATCCTTTCTTGAAACATCCGAGGAGAAGGTAAGAGGAACCAAGTGATTAAGTCCTACCGGTAACGCCTGCCAACACCAACCATGTCCTATTATTACTGCCGAAACTCTAGCACTCAAAGGAAGTCCAAACCCATTGATCAACCTAGGAGTAGAATGATCCAGTAAGAAGCCGCTTGGATGCCAAGGATCCAGCCACAAGGAAGTAGATAATCCATTTCCAATTCTAAATCGGAATTGATTCCCAATTAGATCCCTCACAGACAAAAGCTTACGCCAACTCCAGGAACTATTGGTAGTAGGAGAGGTATGCCAAAAATTTTTCCTTTTGAGAATGATAGTGTGTACCCACCTCACCCATAGAGCTTCCTTATCGTGAAACAGAAACCAAATCCGCTTCCCAAGTAAAACCGTATTCCAAGTAGACAAGTGTTTAATCCCTAGACCACCCTCATTTTTTGGACGACATATATCATTCCATTTAACCTTAGGCTGACCTCTTGAGTCTACCTTTCCAGACCATAAAAAATTTTGAAGTTTCATCTCTATTTCCTTAGTAATGGAGGAGGGAAGGATGAAAAGACTAGCCCAATAAACCTGAAACGAAGTAAGGATATATTTTTCATGAAGTAATCAAATTTTAATTCTATATCTAATAGTTTCAAATTTTGGCTTGAAGTTGAGTTTTTGGATTCTGTCACAGATTGAGAATAGTCTGTAGAATTTTGGGTATAACTTGCAGAATACTGAACCAAATTGTATGAAACTTAAGACATATGGAAACATTTTTTAGAAGAATATATTTCCTAATTACTTCATTTTTCTTGTCAAAATAGCCATGAAAAATTGACCCAAAATACTATTTTGAGAAAAACTGGAATGATGCTTGAATAACAGGTAGTGCACTGGGAACATTAGAGGGTGCACGATCATGGCAGAGGAGGATCAATTGGAAGTGCATGATCATGCACAAGCACGATTGTGACAATGAAGGTGCACAACTTGATTGATCAACTTTGTAATGTGAATTATGTGTGAATTGTATGATTTTAGACCCTCAAGTCAGACACCATTCATACATTACTGGACCATCTAGGCAATAGCATAAATTGGAACGTACTGTGCATCAACTTAGATGATCTTCCTAGAATTGATTTATTTTGTTTAACTTCCAATTATTGAACTGTTTGTGAATTCTAGACTTTAATGGTCCGAGGAGTTTGATATTCAGAAATGTATTAGAAGTGTTCTGTTTGTATCTGAATTTTAAATGATATTCGTATCCTCAACGAAAGTTGAATGCCGGACTTAGGTCTGATGAATATGAGATTTTGTCTTTGCATTATAAGTGAATGCTATACATGGCATATTCTGTTATTTGATGCATTTCAAAAAATACATGTTCAGATAAAGGCGTTGTGATTAGCGTAGCTAGTCTAAAAGAGCTTTAAGCTCAAAATTCTACATGTAGAGCTTTGCTCCGTGATTTATGTATCTGACTGAGCCCAATGGCTAGTATCTGCATCTGCATCTGAAAGGCGCTCAGTCACAACAAATAATAACGAATCTGGAGTCTCATTTGCATTTACATCTACATTTGTATATTTATGATTATGAAATCTTTTATAAAATTATGATGATAAAGTGATATGCCATGATAATGTGATTGATAATGTTCTTAAAGAATGTTTGTGATAATGGTTAGTTGTGTGATATTTGTGTATTTGACCTTAGTGAGATCATCGATGATGGTTTACTCATTGAGTTTGTAAAACTTATCAAAATTTGCAACGTGGCTTTTCAGGTACGAGACAGGAGACCAAGTTCCTAAGATTTTCTAGAGGAACATTTTGGATTAAGTTATGGATCAAAGGTCTGTCAGCTGACATCAGAGGAGTTATAGACTGTATTTTGTAGTTTCTTTGACATATAGAACTTTTGTATAAAGGATTGTAAATATTTATTTCAATGACTACAATGTAAACTTTTGTTAGTGAATGAAATGAAGTGTTGAGGTTTTAAGTATCATATATTCTTTATGATGCCATTTAAGAGATTTTGTTTGCTCTAACATACCATTGTCATAGGATATGTAATTGAATGTCTTCTGGATGTTCGGGTGTATACTTTATGGTAGTGGGGTGCTACAATTTTGGTATTAGAGCATGGTTTGGCATCCATAGGGACATATAAGAGTATTGAGACATGATAAATAGTGAGAGACTCAGTTAGTGATCACAACTACTTTTGTTATAAATTACCTGCCAAGGAGATCATGTTAGAGAGTTAGCTGACATGGAGTTTGTAGGAGGCAATAGAGAGTCTCCTGTACTTGAGTTTGCACTAATACCTCCGAGAATCCAAGAGAGGAGAAAAAGGAGATATGATAAGTTTCGGAAGCAGGGGGTTGTAGACTTCTATGGAAGTACAGACCCTGCTGAGGTAGAAAGTTGGTTAGAGAGAACTGAAAGAGTGTCTGATCAGATGGATTGTGAGATAGATGAGAGATTTGATTATGCAATCTCACTTTTGCAAGGTCTAGCATATCAGTGGTGGAAGACTGTACTAGGCAATGCCACCAGACCTTGTAGTTTGACCTGGGAAGATTTTCTGAAGGTGTTTAAAGAGAATTACTTACTTTATCAGGACAAAAAGATGAAAGAATTTCTAGATCTGAAACAAAGAAGTTTCTCAGTAGCAGAGTATAAGATAAAATTTAATGAGTTACTGAGTTATGCAATTGCATTAATCCCAATTGAGGAGGACAAGTGTAGGAAGTTTGAAGATGGGTTAAATATGGAGATAAGAACAAGGCTAGTTATTTCTAATTTGGGTAGTTTTACGAAACTCTGAGCGGCCTCGATCAAAATTGAACAGTTGTTGAAGGATGGCCAGGAAGAGTATAGACAGGAGTATAGAGTGAAGAGACAGAGTGAATCTCAGGTTGATTCTGGTAGAAGCTTTAGTAAACGTCAAAACAGATCATCTCTGTAGCATCCTACTCCTGCAAGACACGTACCCGACATGATGAGTGATATCTGAGTTCGTGCCTTGCGAGGGTGGCATGTTGGAGCACTTAATCAGTCAAAACTCAATATAATTTTTTTTGAAACCACAACATAGTAAGTGGAAACCGTAATCAATTTGGGCCCACTTTATTTCATAAATATTTTTCAAATCATCAGAATTTCGTTGATCACTAAGGCCCATTCCAGAAACAAAACCCTCACTATCATAATGTCAATACAATATGATTACATTCATATACACATTGTACAAGGATTTCAGAATACACACCTTGATACAAAATTTGCAAGAAATACAATTCAGTATGAAAATAAAGAAATACAATGTAGATGCGAACTGATCCCGACCTCTATCTCTCACTTGTATGCAGTAGGTATACTCTCGTTGCCTAATGGGGTATTCTTCTAATCCTGAAAAATATTCGCAAATTTTAGGTGAGCTTTGCGAACTTAGTAAGTGATCATCATCGATACCCACCCAGTCACACAACACATAATTCATATTCACAACATTTCACATTTCACATTCAATACACTTTAACCATTCATATTATGCATATGCAGTGCACATGAGACCCATTTTTTATTTGTTACTTTGTTGTGAACGAGTGTCTAAACTGTCCCTTATCCATCGGATATCGGGCTCATTATTAATTATTAACTGTCCCATATCTGATGGAGATAGGGCTCATTTTATATAGTGAGCCTTAGGCTCTTAATCACTTTCTGAGCTCGAGGCTCATTTCACACTTGAAGCTTTAAGCTCTGATCGGTGGCTACTTCGGTCGCAACTGCCATTATATTTCATACATTCATGAAATGGAATGCATCAATCACATTTGTATGCTTCCATTTAATCACATTCTCGTATCATCCTTCCACTTGAAATTACCCTTCTAGCTCTTAGTTACATTTCCCTCTCATTTTCCTACATTCATCTCTTTTTTATATCAAAATTGATGACCGATATTAAAAATAATTAAAAAAGCGTCACTTCTAAACATTGGTTAGTCAATGTTAAGAGTGTTTTCTTAAAATTTGTAAAAAAATTATCTTAAGTTTTTTAAAACTCTTAAACCATCTCAATTTAATTTCCCTATTAAATGTTATGTCCAAAATTTAAATAAGTGTTTAATAGAGGCAATAAATTGAACTAACATATTTTTTTACTAAATTTTGCTTCTAAATTTTTTTTAAAGATATTAAATTCCATCAAACCATCTAAAATACAATTTCCGAAGTTCCGAAATCTTACACTTGACCACGATTGATTCACTTCATGAAGCAGGAACTTCTAGCGCCCTACTTCATACCTAGTTGCAAGTTAGGGTGCATAAGCCCAAACCTTAAATTTTCACATTGTTTAACTAGGAAGAATAAAATTTTGTGTTAAGAGATACGAGAGAACATGTGCAGCCTTGCGAATGCATACGCCAAATATAATATTCAAAAACCAGAAACACATCCATTCCTGGCCAAAGATAGTGTCTGGGATGGAAAGCTTTTGATACGGTTACACACGAGGGCCCATATATTGCTTGCAGAATTCAGGAATCCTATGCAGACACTCCAAGCAGATCAGACCAATTGAATATGTCCAAGTGAAAAAAGAAAATTTTGCCAGAGAATCAATTATTGTTCACCTGCATCACGGCGCTCATGTTGGCTTCTTGGGCTATAGCATAGGAGCATAGCAGAAAAAGGTCAACGTCAGAATTATGCCATTCACGAGGTGTGCAAGGCAAGTAAGGGCAAAGCACCAGCAGCCTACTCCAAATCGAAAGAGGGGAAAAGACTTGAAATTGACTACGAAACTGTGCAAGGCAAGTAAGGGCAAAGCACCAGCACCCTACTCCAAATCGACAGAGGGGAAAAGACTTGAATTTGACTATGAAACAGTGAATAATATCGACTAACTTTCACAATCTATGGCCATTTCGTCTCAAGTAACCAATAAGCTCATACCAGTCTCAGTCACATACTTCTTGGCATTGGCAAGCAAGAAACTACTTCTACTCAGGACCATAAAACAACTCACCCAAATTACTTGGAAGCTGTTTAGTGCAGACAACTATGTGTACCCATAGAAACTCGAACTTGAACAAATTAAAAGTTAATTTATAAGTTGATAACTATGATATGCTTTATCTATTCAACAAGGATAAACTTCGGTTTCATGTCATTACACAACATTTTCAATTGTAAAACAACTAATGTTCCTTCACATGACAGTTCTTGCCATAGACTGTGAATTGTGTAGCCTACTCTTTCCAGATTTGCTCCTTCCATAACTCCTCAGTGGTGTCAAGTAGAACCTTAGCATGCCATTTTCTAGGTTGTTTGGCGAGTACCTGGGACTGCGATTTCGTTGCAACACGAGATCCTCTCGTCTCTTCGACCCATGCTCTTTGTTCTCAAAAGTAGTTGCACATGAAGCCATCTTGCAAGGATCCCTAGAGCTAACAGTATAGCTACGTAAAAGCTTCGGGCTTACAACCCCATTAGCTTCTCCATCGGCTATATCATTCAATTTTCGCAAAGGATCAGGCGCAGGCCTATCAACCACATTTTCCCCAGTACTAATTTCTTCATCTTCCGTTTTGCTCTCACTTCTCTTCTGCATCAAACCCCATACATTCCACAAGTTTCTCCACCTATGCGACTTCTTGAGGTTGAAACCCCTTTCACTAATCCCAGCAACACCAGCAGAGCTTACATCCTTAGAGAGAGTATCAACACTCTCAGCGCCATTAGCCTTCACTGAATACCAATTCGAATCTCTCAATTCTTTCTCAGTAACCAGCAACTTGGCTCCCTGGAACAAACCAAGTGTTTCAGGAGACACCTTAGCATTGGATAAAGCTTTGAATTCGTCATCCACCAACTCCCCTCTCCTACTCAGCACAGAACGATCAAAACTCCTCCTCCTCCTCCTATCTGAGTAATAGTCCCTAGTCTGTGCGGTGCCTCCCGGGCTAATGTCAACCTCATTCTTCGGGTTCTCAACCTCGTCACTAGGTAACTTTACATCCTCCAAAACCGAAACTAAAGGAGTGGGCTTCGGATACGTTTTCCCAGTCAAGCAACCATCCCAAGAAGCCCTAGGCTCATCAAAAGAGCACCGTGAATCATCGATCGATAATCGTCCCACATCAACCGACAACCTGGGATCAGTATCACAAGATCTCCTCCCAAACCCATATTCTCCAATCTCCGACTGAGTCTCCCTATGTCTCCCCACACTCGGCCTTAAAATTTCCGGCAAATCAACACCACCACCATTACCGTGTTTTGGTTCCATCTTCTTCTTCTGTTTCCCTTGCCATTTCACTAACTTCTTACTAAACAAAGATGCTGCTTCCCAAAAACTCCCAGCAATGTCCTTCAAATCCCTACCTCCATTTCTCTTCCTCTCCCACTCGAGATCTATAAACTCCTTCATTGTCTTCAACTCTGCATCCTCTTCGAAAACACTTCCTTCATTCCCATTCCCATTTGGGTAAATTACTGGCTCCTTAGAAACCCTAATCTCACCCACATTTTCCTCTTCCTCTTTCAGGTCAAACCCGAAACCCAAAGCATTGGACTTTCCGTTCGAGCCTTTGCTACGTTTCTTCTTGTCGTCCTCGCGGAAGAGGTCAAAGAGCGAGTTTCGAGCTCTTACGTCGCATGATTTCCGGCGAGGTTCAGAGACGGTGGTGGCAGTGGTGGTGGTGGTGGTAGTGGTGGAGCTGGATGAAGCATTTTGGTTAGAGTTGCTGGAGTAGGATTTACTGCGGCGAAGCTCGACTGCGAGGTGGGTGATGGGAGTTTCCTGGTGGGTGTCAGGGTCGATTCCAGAGAGGCGCTCACGGAGGCAGGAGGGACAGAGGCCGGTGATGGGTGTGTTGGGGTGGCGGTGGCAGGTGGAAATGCGTGGCGGAAGAGTCATTATGGGCGGCGGTTTCCGATGAGTACTGAGGTCATGGCTTGATGGGACTGAGTGGGTTTGAGAAGCGTCTGACTGACGTTAGGTTGGTTTGGACGGATAGAAATAAGCAGAAGTAAACCCCTCGGGCACGGATGCATCGCTAAATTGGGAAATTGTGGATTAAGGAGGCCATTGCCTTAAACCTTTTAGGTAAATTGTATAATTAATTAAAAAATTGATGAAAAAGAAAAAGAAAGATGTATTTATGACGTCATAATTGGATTGGACGGACAAGAAAATCTTAAACATCAGGCTTGGTTTCTTTTCTTTTCTCCTGTATTGTGGGATTTGTAAAAAGTAAATGCCTATTATTACAGTAATTCGTTTTTTCCAGAATTCTGGTCACTGCAGACATTGTATTGCCCAAAATGTGCAACAACAAAGATGCTGGAGTCAACCCAAGTAAGGACAAAACACTATTTGGCATCGAAGCAAACACTTTTTGTTTCTCCCCACGCCCTTGCCTTTTGCAATTTCGAGAAGACTTTAGGACTACCTATGCCTAGGATTCTTTTGTTTTCACTATTTTCTTCATTAGTCTTTATTAGTTCCATATTCACTCCCCACAAAATGTCAGTTTCAAATCTTTGTTCTTCATTTATATAAGATTATTGTGTCTCCTTCCTTAATACGTGCATGCCATTGGTTTGATTTGCTGATTTCTCACTTTTTAAGTTTATATTTATATGGACGATTTTAAAGACTCCGACCCTGCTTTTTAAAAGATTAATTCTAAAGACCATGATTAACATGGCTGATCAGAATAATTCATAGGCAAAGCAAGATAAAGTTAAGAACGAAGGAAAAGGGAGAGCCAATAATATAACCTTTGATTCATCCTTCTAAAAATGCCAATGGTGGTAAGTCTCTTGATAGTTAACTCTTTGTTCAAAAGATTATAAGTAGACACAATTAGGAGGCGGTTGGTTTGTATGAGAGGATGGTAATAAGAATGAGAATGAATATAGTTAGGAATGAGAATGGATATTATCATTATAATTATAATAGTTAGTTAAGAGAAATGAATGATTACCATTACCATTGATGGTGGTTGGTTTGTAAAAAATAATGTAATTAATTAATTACAATATATTAATTAATTAGAATATTGTAATTAATTAATTAGAGTATTTTAATTAATCAATGAATTATATTTCAATTAATTATATTG
>JAOSBP010000008.1:24652324-24678573 GCA_027563825.1 Erythroxylum mucronatum
AGTTGCAATTCATTAATTTCATTAATTAAAATAGTATTCATATCTTACTAACATAAAGATAAACATGGAACCTACCTGAAATCTAGCTTAATCCTTGCTCAAGAGTGTTCCACCTCTTGCTCTTCTTGCTCTTCTTCTTGTCCTTCTTCAAGAACAACACAAATCCAAAAACCCAAATCAAAACAACTTCAATTGGAAAACTACATCAACTCTTTCATGAAATTGATTTGGGAATCACTATACCCATCTTATTTCCAAGCATTCTCAACCAAAAACCCAACAAAAGCTCAAACTAAAAATCAAAGCTTACCTTAAACTTCAACTACTCAAGTGGATTCTTGGCTCAATAGGAAGCTTAGGACATTCTCCACCTTTTTAACTCTTGGACTTTCTTCAAACAACCACTTGAACTACTTGAAAATCAAAACCCTAGAAAACCTCCATTTTCTTCTTCTTTCTTCCACTCTCACGACCTCTCTCTCTATCTCTCCCTCTTGATTTTTGTTCTCTTCTTCTATTTCCCTACTACTTCACTTATTCTCCTTCTTTTATACTACTTATTATAACTTAAGCCCAATAAGCCCATTCACTTATTCCTTCCTTCTTATTCTCTTCTTACACTTAAGCCCATTCCACCCTTCATTCTCTTCTTCTCTTCTTATTCATTTTCTTTGGGCCCAATTCTCTACTTAAGCCCACTAACATATTAATACCAACTAACACATTAAATTACATCTAACTCATTCAATTCTCAACTAACACATTAATTCCTCTTTAATACATGCTATCTAATTAATTGAATGACATAAGATAATTGATGCTATCGTAATTAGTACCAACTTAATTAATACTAATCATGCTTGAATTTCCTTAATCATGCTTAATTAATAAAAAAAAATTTCGGGGCTAACACTAGCTGTCAAATGGACTTAAGGGTTGGGTTGTAGGAATTATTTAGCATTAATAATTTTCCTCAGAATCCATACTACACTTGATAAACATTTCATCTACGAAAAATTATTATTTTTAATGTAATAGGCATAGACATTCTTTATTGATCTTAATGATGAATCATTAGCTGAAAAGAGATTTTACCGATTGATTTTAGAATTGATTGTGGCTTTTCTCTAGAATAAAAATTGTTTTTTTTTTTGTAATTTGAAACCAACATAATAATGATACATTCATGTGTGGCTAATGTAGTTAGAAACAAAGAATAAAAGAAAGAGAGCATTATGTTGCATATGTTATAGTGTTTCGATGATTAGGATGCTCTTTCTTTCAAACCAAATATCTATATTAACCATCTTACACCTTGTTTACTCTCCAACTTTTCCGTTCAATACAATAAGTTTGATTAAACAAAATTAGACTTTTTTTATATTGAAATTATGAACTCTAAAGGGCAATCTTTTATTTTTTACGTTAAATGTAGAAACTTAAACTTAAAGGACTATATTATAGTTTTACGTATTTAAGCAATGAATGATGTACATGGGTAAAGAACAAGAAAACTTTTAGGTTTAGGTTAAGTATAACTTGAAGGCTACGCATAAAAAAGAAACGTTATTTTGATTAAACATATCTACAGTGCATTCTGATTAAAGGGAGTACTTTAACATATCAAGAAAAAAAGCTTGTTTTAGAAGTAAGGAGAAAAGTTCACTAACGGGAGTTTATGTATTTTTTTTATTCTTTTGAATTTTTGCATCAATTTAATTTTATAAATAACAATATGAAGGGAGTGTTGGAATAATGTCATCTTTTATGTCTTTCTCTTTATTAGTTGTTGCCCCTTTTTCCAATGAGATTTGCTTATCCCACATTGGTTGGATAAGGGGCTTTGTACTTTTTGATATTGTTGTTGTTTTTCCCTATTTGTTTGAGTTGTATGGCTTGGTTCTTTTGGTAGAGTGTTGGAGCTGGGCAGACCACTCATAGATGTGTGCACTACCTGCCTGCGGGTTGTGGACTAATATGTTTATCTTTTTGGATCCATTCTATATTGTAGATTCATTGAACCTAGATTCTTTGATTTTGTAACTTCTCAACCGTTACAATCACCTGATCTTCTCCTGATATTATGCTACAATTATTCTCTTCTTGGATTACATATACCAAGATTTTCTTCTTCATCAAGTGTTGTGGAAACTACAAACCTTCTTTTTTTCATTCTTACTCCTTGACCATCTGTTGTGTATCCTCCATTCTCTTGCCCACGAGTGCACGTGTGTAAGGGCTCGCTGTGATAAACTTAAGGAGTGACCGACATCTGGATTGCACTGACACCCCGTTGAAATTGCCTTCAAAGTAGTGGCCTTGGCTACAGCACAGTTGATTCCCATTGATCAACCTTTTATTTTTTACAATTTGAAAGCGATTCATCTTGGTCAATGGCTAACAGTTCCATTTTAAATCTCACGAAGTCCCTCCCTGACTTATCCAAATTCGAACCACTTGATAGAACCAATTATAAACGGTGGTCTCAGAGGCTACTAATATTTTTAAACAATTATATGTTGTCCAATGATACTCTAGTTGTTATAGTTACTCCGGTTACTCTTCCTGATGGTGCTTATTCTACTACTCTTGTAACTCTGACCAAGGATAAAGCTGAAGACTTGAAGAAGTACGAGAAAGACAACAAACTGGTTTGTGGGCATATGTTGAGCCATTTGTCTAATATGTTGTTTGATCTTTTTTACACCAATAAGTCTGCCAAATGAATATGGGATACTCCTGAGAAGAAGTACGGGGCTGACAACACTGGAAAGAAAAAGTATTTCTCCTGTAAGTGGCTGCAGTTCCAAATGGTTGTTGACAAATCAGTCATGGAACAAGTGCACGAATACGAGAACATGGTTGCTAACATACTTAGTGAAGGCATGAAGATATGTGAAACACTTCAAGCCAACGTATTATTAGAGAAATTCCCCCTTCCTAGAATGACTACTGCATCCAACTCAAGTACAAGAAGAAAGACATTAATCTTCAAGAGTTAATCAACAACACGAGAACGGAATAAGCCAATCGGTTTAAAGATAATCAAGATAATCTTTTTATTAATAACACTAACGCTAACCTTATAGAATATGCTACTAATGTGTCTAAAGATAGGTTTAAGGAGAAGAACAAGAAAAAGTTGAATCATGGAAAAAAGTTAGGGATGGAAATGGGCCGACCCATGGGCCTAAATTTAGGTATTTTCAATATGTTGGCCTAGACCAACCTGAGGCCCAACTATTCTAAACAAAAAGACATTGTTTTGCTTTAAAAAGTTGGGTCTCGAGCAAGTTTGGGCCTGGGCAACCTAAGCCCAAACCTAATTTAAAAAGACGTTTTTTTTACACTTTTAATTTAAAAAAATTATTTTAAAAAATTTGGCAAGGTTGACCCATTACCATCCCTACAAAAAGTAGCATTTCAATAAAATGGACTTCAAAATTCAGAAGCTCAAAGGCACATGCTTTGTGTGTGGCAAGCTTGGCTATAAAGCCTACCAATGCTCGCAACATCAAGGTGCACAAAAGACTATCCAGAAACAGCTTATTCCCAAGCTAACTTGGGTGAAAATAATGATATCATTGTTATTGTTGTTGAGGCTAATTTAGTTGCTAACCAGGTTGATTAAGTGCTTGATATGAGAGCCTTATGGCATTTATGCACTGATAAAGACTTGTTTCATGATTTCTAAGAGGCTTTTAATGGTGAATGTACTTACATGGGCAATTCTAATATTGCTGGAGTCCTAGGTAAAGGAAAGATTCTACTCAAGTTGACTTCTGGCAAAACTTTATCGTTAAATAATGTTTTGTATGTTCCTAGTCTGCATAGGAATTTAGTTTCTAGTTTTTTACTAAAACTTTTGTTTGAATTTGATAAGGTTGTATTATCTCGTAATGGGGAGTTTGTGGGGAAGGATATCTCGCCAGGGGTCTCTTTGTACTTAATGTTGAATATGAATTAGTGAATGGCAGTACCTCTGCTTCTACTTATATTGTTGAGTCTGCTGATTTGTGGCATGGTAAACTTAGACATGTGAACGTTGCCTCGATTAAGAGACTTAGAGAAATGGACCTAATACTTGTAGTAAACACTAATGAATTCTCTAAGTGTCAAATCTGTGTTGAGGATAAGTATACCAAGAAACCTTTTAAATCTATCACAAGTAGAAAGATATAACTTTTAGAGCTTATTCATTTGGACTTAGCAAATTTCAAGAATATCATGAGCAGAGGAGGTAAAAAGTAATATATGACTTTTGTGGATGACTTTTAAAGATACACTAAGGTTTACCTTCTAAGAACTAAAGATGAGGCTGAGGAGATGTTCTTGAAATACAAAGTAGAGGTGGAAAACTAACTTGACAAAAAAATCATGAGAGTAAGGTCAGATAGAGGTGGTGAGTATAGCACAAATTTCCTTAAAGGTTTATGTGACTAGAATGGTATAATACATGAGCTTAGTGCACCTAACACTCCCCAACAAAATGGTATAGCCAAAAGAAGAAAACAAAACCATAAAGAGATGATGAATGCTATGTTGCTAAGTTTTGGTTTACCTAAAAATTTATAGGGAGAGGTTGTACTTTCCTTATGTTATGTTCTTAATAGAGTGCCCCATAAGAAGTTAGATAAAGCCCTTACGAGTTATGGAAAGGTTTTTCCCCTAACTTAAAATTTTTGAAAGTGTGAGGTTGTTTAGCTAAGGTTGGTTTACCTTACTTCAAGAGACCTAATATTGGGCCCAAAACTTTTTATGTTGTTTTTGTTGGTTATGCTCAAAATAATGCAGCTTATAGATTTATGTCTTTAAGTGATAATTCTATTTCTAAAACAAGAAATGCCAAATTTTTTAGGATGTTTTTCCTTGCAAGAAAATGAGTTTCTGACTTTACCTTATAATTCTAAAAATGTGAATTATGAGCATGTTTCTATGCATTTACCTATTTCTAATAATGTGCATGCTATTGCTTCTATTAATAATGAGTTTGTTGTTGAACTCAGGAGGAGTAAGAGGCACATAACTGAAACTAGTTTTGGACCTAATTTTATTACTGCTTTCTTAGTTAAGATTGAGAACTTTGATGTCATAACTGAGGACATTATGTCAGTATTTCTTCTAAATGATGACCCTAAGACTTATGAAGAAGCAGTAATGTTGGACCCCGTTTTCGGAGCCCAACAATCGCTTCCTGATACCAAAGAACGTTAGGCCCGAGCCCCGACCCCCAATGCTGAACCCGGGGTGACCCGTCGGGACAGTCACATGAAATAAAAGCAGAAAGGATTGCAATAAAAACAACTATTAGCATGGCAGCAAAGGAGTTCGTCGCGGCATAAGCATCCCCCGCCGCGACGAAGTTGCCAAAAGGGCCGTTCGCAGCGACGACAAAATATGGGTTTACCGCGGTGTACCAAAGGAAGGTCGCCAAGACATGCGAATGGAAGTTCGCCGCAACGTGCTAATGGAAGTTAGCCGCGACAAGCACTGGCTTCGCCGCGGCGAAAGTCCCCAAAAACAGAAATTCGACATCCACATTCAAACAATCACATACATTCATACCTAACAACAATGCCATTACAAATCCCATGGGTTGAACAAACTTTGCTTACATGACATCATACATATCAAAGCTTAAAACAAAATACATAAGGATGCTTAATATTGATATGCTTAATAAGCTATCCAAAATAGTTACTAACTTAGTACAAAAGATCTCTAACTATTGCGGAGCTATCGATGCCTTGCAAGGATCAACTGTCGTCTTGTTCTACACCTGAGGAGGGGAAGAAATAATGGGTTGAGCTACACAGCTCAGTGGCTAATATATTTATAGCCATCGGTAACGAGCCACACATTCAAGCATATATATATGTATATATCCATGTAACAGTTGAATATTCAGCACTTTAACTCACAACTCATATTACCAAGATGTTATCACAAAGAACATATCATGTAATTCGTCCCTCACAAATAAAACACTCAATTATGCATCATGCTTAACCAATCAATGATGAAATGCACAACAAATGGCTCAACAGTTCCGTGGAACAAAACGGATAAACCGAAGTTTATACTGTGAACAAAACGAGTCCGATTTCTCAGGATCTCGTAGCCTCAAGCGGGCAGCCGGGAGAAGGCTATATGTCGACGTGCACATGACTAACGAAACGTTCCTCTCTTGCCCAAACACAATCAATTTTCAATGCTTAACTCATTTCATACACATTCATACTTTCCATGCTCATCATGCTTTCTCATCCTTTTCATTCATACAAAATGCCATGATATTTCTCAAGGCAATATATGATCACAATCGTAATGCATTTTCAACAATTTCTACAATTCAAAACAAGTACTTTAACATACAACATACAAGCAAGCAAGACAATTTGCCATACACAACAACTATAAATACGTTACCCACCGAATATCGCTTGATAATCCAAGTTCAACGTTGTCTTTCCTCTTGATCTCGGATCGGGTTTGCTTGGTTTCCTATAACAAACCAAGCTCATAATCAAACAATATTCATAGGAAATTCATAAGGCTTCAAAAATCAAAAGTGCTAAGATTGAGCTATAACCCTTTCAAACCTAGACTTTCGGTTTGACTTTTTCATGATCGTTATGATCAGATAAAAGAAGATATTTGGTAACTCTTCCTTCTAGAATAATGTTCTTCATTGTCTTAAGTTTCCAAAGACACCAAACTCATTCCATTTAGTTCAGAAATGTGGAAGTTATACCCCAAACACATTGGAAACATCCTTATGCTGACACAATAATCTATACTCAACTTCCATCCAAAATTTGATATTCCTATAGAGCGAATTTGGACTCCATTCCTTCATGCAAATTGTAATCCTATGTCTTAGTTTACAACAAATCAAAAATCACCTCAATCGGACATCTACATCAAAAGTTATGCCCAAAATACCAAAGGATGTCTGTACAAAAAAATTGACTCTCGCTGCAAGCACGTCGCGGCGAGATTGTTGGAGCAGGTCGCAACATGCGACCCCGAAAACCTGTGTTTTTGGCATTCTTCAACTATACACTTCCCAACTTTCAAATATAACTCATTTTAACCCTAAAACATCATTCCTACTTCATTTCTAAGCTCATTCCAACCCAATATCATTAACAAAACATCAAAATCTATTTTTGGTCATTAACCCTAAAAGAGAACACTTTCCTATGACATTCACTAACACTTCCCACACATGTTGAGCTATATTTGAGTTTTATCTAACCAAAACAAGATGAAATAAACTCATACTTACTTGTTGAAGCTTCAAATTCTTCAAACTCTTCAAGATTTCCCAAAACCCTAGCTTTTCTCTCTTTTCTTCCTCTCTTCCACGACACTCTCTTCTTTCCCTCTTCTTTTTATTTTTCTTCTTCTAATTTCTACTCTTAATAATTGCACAATGACCCTTATGCCCTCTAACATAAGCCTCATAACCTTTAGACTTAAGTGATCTTCCAATTCTACCCCTTCTTTCATTTAATCCAACTACTCCTACTTTAGGCCATAATTTAATACCTTAACCATACATTGATTTTATTCTAACCTTGGCATAATAATTAAACTCCAAATAAAACATATTATCTTGCAAGACAACAAAATTTATTCAGATCATGCTTAATAAATAAAAGAAAATTTTCGGGGCCCAACAAGTAACGTCCATAAATGCTCCGTTTTGGAAAGAGGCCATAAATAGTGAATTAGAATCCCTTCAGGTTAACCGTACTTGAGATTTTATTGACTCACCTAATGGTTGTAAACCTATTAGTGCTACTTGGGGGTTTATAAGGAAACAAAAATATGATGGTTCCATTAAAAGGTTTAAGGCAAGCTTTATGGTGAGAGGTTTTGACCAGAAAAAAGGGATTGACTACTTTGATACTTATTCACCTATGACTAAGATTGCTAGTGTTCGTGCTCTAATAACCCTAGTCGTCATCCATGGTTTAACTGTGCATCACATAGATGCGAAAACAACCTTTTTGAATGGGGATTTAGAGGAGGAAATATATATATGGAGCAACATGAAGGCTTTGTTATTCTTGGTCAAGAAAACAAGGTTTGTAGACTTAAGAAGTCCTTGTGTGGCCTTAAGTAAGCTCCAAAACAATGGTATGAAAAGTTCAATAGCGCCCTGACTTAAAATGGTTTTGTTATTAATGCTTTTGATTCTTGTGGTTATTCCAAAATGGTAGGATCAGAATATGTGATTATATATCTTTATGTGGATGACATGTTAATTTTTTATGTTACTATTAATGTGGTTAATGAGAGTAATAAATTTTGTCTTCTCAATTTGATGTGAATGATTTAGAAGAGACTGATGTGATTCTTGGAATTAAAATTTCCAAAACAGAGAATAGATTTTCTATGTTTTAGTCTCATTACATTAATAAGGTATTGCGTAAATTCCATTATTTTGATGTTACGCCTGTGAGAACTCCTTATGATTTTAGCGTTTATCTCATGAAAAACAAAGGTGATAGTGTATCATAAAGTGATTATGCCAAGATTATTGGTAGTGTAATGTTTCTTATAAACTATACAAGGCCTGATATTGCCTATGTTGTTTCACATTTGAGTCGGTATACTCATAATCCTAGTAGTAAACGTTGGAATGCACTTAATCGTTTGCTTAAGTATTTAAAAGGCACCATGAAATATTGTTTACATTTTAGCAAGTTTCTTACTGTGCTTGAAGGATATTGTGATGCTGATTAGGTATTTGAAAATGATGAAGTTAGTTTAACTAGTAGTTATATATTTACTTTGGGTGGAGGAGCTATTTCTTGGAAGTATGCAAAACAGACTTGTATAGCAAGTTCCACCATGGAATCTGAATTTATTGCTCTTGAGTTGGCAAGTTAAGAAGCAAATTGGCTTCGAAATCTGTTAACAAATATGCCCAAATGGGTTAGACCATCTACACCTGTTCTATTCCATTGTAACTCTTAGGTTGCAATTGGAGTTGCTAAGAATAGCTTGTACAAAAAGGGAACACATTCGTATAAGACATTGAGTCGTGAAGCAAATACTCATGAATGGTGTAATCTCCTTAGAATTTATAAGATCTGAAAGGAATTTAGCAGATCCTTTAAATAAAGGATTATCAAGGAGATTAATTTTTTAAACATCGAGGGGTATGGGGCATAAGCCCATTGAGTGAAATTTTGGTCATTACTCATCCCTATGACATGTTATGTTGACCTAAAGAAGGTTGAGCTTAGGCTCTTAATAAATCTATAGCCCATGTTAAGGTGGTATTTGAGAGATGCACTTGATAGATTCATCGAACTCTACTTAAAGGTTGACCACTTTATCTTAATGGATCCATAGCCCAATAAAGTGGTGCTAATGAGAAGTACTTAATGGATTAACCTACTTAAGTGTGAAGGTGACCCGCCTTATATGAAAGACTTGGGCTATCTTTCTAGAGCACTTATGAGACCTAATGAGAGCGCATGACCTAGAACAGCGCACATATTGTATCGCAGAGTTTGCACAAACCGAGATATGATATGTGTTATGGAGGTCTCAACTAAAGGTCTCTTAGTTCAAGATCTATATTCACTAATTGAACTTAGTTGTTGCCTAACTTTACTATATGTTAATTCAATCGAAAGATATTAGCACTTAAGTATCAAACCCTCCTTTTGCTTAAGGAACCTTTTCTATTTCAGCTTGCCATTAGTGGGGGAGTGTTGGAATAATGATCGCTTCTACGTCTTTCTCTTTATTGGTTATCGCCCCTTCTTTCACTAACGTTGGCTTGTCTCATATTGGTTAGGTAAGGGGCTTTGTACTTCTTTACATTGTTGTTGTTTTTCCTTATTATCTAAGTTATTTGGCTTGGGTCTTTTGGTGTAGCGTTGAAGTTGGGCAGACCACTCAAACATGAGTTCCCACTTGCCCATTCTTGTCTAGGTTGGTTGGGCGAGGCCCGCGGGTTATGAGCTAATATGGTTATCTTTTTGGATCCAATTTGAATTATAGATTAATTGAACCTAGACTCTTCGATTTTGCAACTTCTCAACCGTTATAATCGCCTAATCTTCTCCTGATATTATGCTTCAGTTATTCTCTTCTTGGATTACATATAACAAGATTTTCTTTTTTGTTGAGTGTTCTAAAAAGTACAGACCTTCTTTTTTGCATTCTTACTCCTTAAGCATATGTTGTGCATCCTCCATTTTCTTGCCCACGAGTGCATGTATTCAAGGGCTTGTTGTAATAACATTGGGGAGCAACCGACATCTGAATTGCATCGACATTCCACCGAAACCACTTTCAAGGCAATGGCCTTGGCTATGACGCTGTTGATTCCCATAGATCGACCTTTTATTTCTTACAAGGAGAGCTTATATCTTGAATGAATTTTAAGTAATTGTAGGTGGCAAAAGTCAATAGTATATCAATTTATTAAAGTAATCCATAACCTTTTTAGTAAATTGTTTCTATTTAGAAATTATATGTAATAAGAATAAAGTATTATGAAAGAAAATAATAAGAATATAAGAATTTTTTTAACAAGATTTAGTTAATTAGGTTTGATTATATCCTTAAAAGTCAAAGAGCATATGATTTTACTATATTGATAAATAACTCACTTAAAAATGATTACTTATTTCATATACAGTAAAACCTCTATAAATTAATATTGTTGGGATCATGAAATTTATTATTTTATAGAGATATTAATTAACTGATAAATTAATATTTATTAATTTAAATAGATTTTTGTAATGATATCACAATTTTTGGTGCAGTTCAAGAATACAATACCAGAAATTTTGAATGTAATAAGAAAAGTTAGAGATGAGCTCCAACTAGACTTAAATTTTAAGAAAAAACAAACAACACTATAATCATATTTTACTAAATTGTCTTAGTTATATTTGTGTAAGTTTATATAATTATTAATTTATGATATTAATGGGACCCTATATTTATATAGGGGTATTTTGAAAATATATTATCTTATTATCTTATCGAAATTTGTTAAATTTTTAACTGGCTCAAGTCGAAATCGAAAAAAAATATTATCTTGGAAAGTTTATTAATTTATCAAGTATTAATTTAAAGAGATTCTACTGTTCTTTCATTTCTCTTAAAAAAGACAAAATGTCTTTAAGAGAAGCTTTGATAAACGATCATTTACGGACATGTATTGCAATATCAAAGATGCATATTCGGGTAATATGCCTCTTAAATCTTATTCTTTCTGATCTTTTGTTCAGTAAAAAATCTGTCTAGTTTTGTGGTTCAATCAATCCGTAGATGTAGGTCTCCTGCAGTAGAAATCGCTCGATAACACGTTCTTCTTTAGCGCAAATTAAATAATACCTTATCAGAGTTTGCATGTTCACCAAAACCATGCAATAAACAACTTGATGGTGGTCCACGGATCTCTTGCCAAACTTAAAAAAGCAGAACAGCTGAACCGGCAACATGTCATCCCCACCCTTCACTCAATCACTTCCATACTGACTTCATTCATGTGATTTATCACATTCTTCCACACATTCCCAATCCCAAAGATATCATTTATTATCAGGAAAACAAAGAACTCCCATTTCACTTCTTCTCTGCTATTTTTTCTATTTCCTGGTCCTTTTCGTGACGCCCTATTCTTTGTCAGTTTTCCCGTAAAAATCTCATCTTTTTCCCAAATTTCTCATCTTATTGGACGTTTCTATAAATATCTCCATGTTCTGTAGCTTGATATGATATCATTTTACCTTTTTATGATTTGTTAGCCTTCCAAGTTGCTTCTACTTATTGCTCTCCTTGTCTTTTCTCTAGCCTACTCAGTCTCCCATTCTAAGCATCAATACTCAATAGCTCTGTTTCCGCTTTTTTTTTTTTCAATCGACTCTTTTTCCGGAGAGTGACCCAAGGTTCCAACTTTATCTATCTGTTTAATTTGTTTGATGGATTCCTTTGCATACACTAATATGTTATTACTATTTTGATGTGATCAATCATGGTAATTGTAATGATCTCTGGACTTCTCTGATGAATGAGTTTCTTAGATACGTCCAACTGAAATTAGTTCAATTTTCAAATTTTTTATTGCTGGCAGATCGTGTTTAAAGGGATCTTCCCTTTCCGTTCTGGGATTCCATTCTGTCTGTATATCTATCTATATGAACATATATAATTATATATACTAACTGAAGATAAAAGTTGGACTTTTATACTTGTTCTTCAGGAGTTGTTAGAAGAGTTAGCGATGGTGAAAGATAATGGCGGTGCTACCACCAACGTTTCTGCTGTTTCTTCCAAGGCCCCGGCAGCTGCGCACCCATTAGCCAGTGGAGCGGCGGAGATTGCTTCCAACATCAACTATCATGCACAATACAGCCCTCATTTCTCTCCTTTCAAGTTTGAACCTGAGCAAGCCTTCTATGCTACAGCAGATAGCGTTCGAGATCGCCTTGTGCAGGTACTTGCCCCTTTTAGCTTTACTGTTAATCCGTTAGATGCCTGTACTCTGTTTCTCTAATCCAATTCTGTTATTAACTCTTAAAGATAATAGTTCTTAAATATAGCAATGGCGGAATCAGATCAGAGTCAGATTCCTAATATGGTGGTTATTATTTGTTAGACATGTTAACTTTCCATGTGCTGTTGGGAGAAGAGCATTTAAGCCTTTGTCCCTCTTATTTTTAATATTTTGCATAGGTTTGGAATCAGTCGTGATCTCATTTATACAGTAGGAGAGCTCTTCCGCAAGAAGAAAGAAATTTCCGGATCAAAATGAGAATAGTGGGTGATTAGTTTGGTAATAACTAAGAAAGCTAAGAACTGAATGTGTTACTGACTGCATGTTTTGTTGCATGCTTTTATGAATTTGTCTCGTTATTGTGTCTAATAATGTAGTATACAACGTAAATTGACCAAAAAATGAGTCCAACAATAAAATTGATCAAAAGAGTGTTCATCAAAGATTTTCTTGGATTTGCAATTTTTTTGCAATAGAAAAGTGAAATCGATTAATCTTATTCCTTTTGATCTCTGCAGCAATGGAATGAAACTTACCATCATTTTCACAAAGTTGATCCAAAACAAACTTACTATCTGTCAATGGAATATCTGCAAGGACGAGCTTTGACCAATGCAGTTGGAAACTTGGACATTCAAGATGCATATGCTGATGCTCTAAGTAAGTTGGGACATGAGCTTGAAGAAATAGTTGAGCAGGTTAGAGTTTACATCATTCTTTTATTATGCCTTGGTCAGAAGAACAACCATTCATGTAGTCATTTTAAAAAATATACTGCATTCTTTCACCGTGCATAAACCAAATTTTCATCTGTCTGGATCCAATCCTAATCTCTTTCGGGCAGAAAATGCATTATATTTAATCAGTGCTTGCCTATGAAATTTGGCAAACACTACCATAGATTTTCTATCATCCTTTATGGAAAAGTTGAACCAAACCAAATATCTATCTAATGATTATCTGATGTAAATCTTGTAGGAGAAGGATGCAGCACTTGGAAATGGCGGTCTGGGGAGACTTGCTTCTTGCTTTCTGGACTCCATGGCAACATTGAATTTGCCTGCATGGGGATATGGTTTGAGGTACAAGTATGGACTGTTCAAACAGCGGATAACCAAGGAGGGCCAACAAGAGATAGCTGAGGACTGGCTTGAGGTTTGATCCACATGAAAACTTTGTCAAAGTGGCACTTAATCTGAGAAACTCATTGACATTATCTTGAATCAACTTCTGCAGAAATTCAGTCCTTGGGAAGTTGTCCGGCATGATATTGTATTCCCTATCAGATTCTTTGGTCAAGTTGATATTAATCCTGATGGATCGTAAGTGATTATTAAAGGGTGGCTTTTAGGCTTGCCATATCGTTGTTTAATATGGTTTTGAGTATTTTTTTAATGTAAGCAGTAGACAGTTTCAGCTTTACTTTTTCTTCTTACTTAAAGTTCTTGTTTTCTTCTGATGAATCATTGAAAGTTTCCCGTCTGCTATACAGTCGAAAATGGGTTGGCGGAGAACTTGTGCAGGCTCTAGCTTATGATGTGCCAATTCCTGGGTACAAAACTAAGAACACAATTAGTCTTCGCCTCTGGGACGCAAAAGCTTCTTCTGAGGATTTCAATTTGTTTCAGTTCAATGATGGACAATATGAATCTGCTTCACAACTTCATTCTCAAGCTCAGCAGGTTAATGTCACCTATTGTATTCCTCCACCCCTCAGTTTCATATTGTGTTTGAAGTATTTGCATAATTACATTAATTCAACTATCCTTTTCCTAAACCATATGCATGTTCCAGTTTGTTAGTTAAAGATTTCCTTTCACACTTGATAAAACTGTGTACTCTATTAGTGACTGGTGTAACTTTTCCACTGGAAGTGCTTACGAACATTCTGCACTTGCAGATTTGTGCTGTTCTTTATCCTGGGGATGCTACAGAAGATGGAAAGCTCTTGAGACTGAAGCAACAATTCTTTCTCTGCAGTGCTTCACTTCAGGTTTGCAAGCTTAGTTTTCTATTACTCCTGTCATGGATGTTATTGGAAAAAGTCAGCATTTCTCTTTTTACTTCATTGGCCAGTCATCGTTGCTTTGAAATTATTGCCTATGGACATTAAAGATATAATGCTCCAATGAAATCTCATGCAGTTGAATCCACTTTCAAGAATACCAAAGCATGAGAGAGTCTTGCATTTTTCAGAATTATAGTTTGCTTGAAGCTGTGACATGCATGAGTTAATTTGGTTTTCTGCATTTTCTTTTTCCTTATCCTGGTGCCGTCCTGATCTATGACCACAGAATGTTTTCTTCAATATGCTAAAAAGATCACGAAAATAATTTCTGCTGGTTTTTAGAACCAAATGTGCATTAAGGACCTTTCAATGGATGTACTGCAGGACATCATTCTCAGGTTTAAGGAGAGAAAGAATGGAAAGGGCTCATGGCAATGGTCTGAATTTCCCAGCAAGGTTGCGGTACAACTGAATGACACTCATCCTACTCTTGCAATTCCAGAGTTGATGAGGTTATTGATGGATGAAGAAGGAGTTGGATGGGATGAAGCCTGGGATGTAACTACAAGGTGCCTCTCTCTTGATATTGGGGAGTACTTTTCCCTTTTGTGGGATCTCCTCAATTCTTGTGGAGCGTATTTAAACTGAGGCCTAACAAATATCAAATGCTAATGATGAACCAGGACCATTGCATATACCAACCACACTGTACTTCCTGAAGCACTGGAGAAGTGGTCACAATCTTTGATGTGGAAGCTTCTTCCCCGTCATATGGAAATCATTGAAGAAATAGACAAGCGGGTATATAACAAATTTATAATCCTTCATATCTGCACAAATTTGCAGTCTATGCATAAAAAGTTTAAATCTTGCAGTTCATTGCAATGATACGTAACAGTCGAACTGATCTCGAGAGTAAGCTTCCCAGCCTGTGCATCTTGGATAATAATCCTCAAAAGCCTGTCGTACGGATGGCAAATTTATGTGTAGTATCTTCGCATACGGTAAGTAGACCATATTTTCAAAAAATTTTAATTATGCATTACAAAACTAATTCAGGTTTAAGACCTCCAAAAATCTTGAATGGGACCTAATAAGACAATATCACAGTAGAGTGAAAATGTAAGCCATCATTAGGTTCTGACCACGCATATTTAGTATTTCCTTAATGAGGATAGAGACACCCTTACATCTGAACTTTATACATTAGTTAAAAAAGTTCATTTCTGACTATTTAAAACATATCCAGGTGTCTACTAATGCAAAATATATTATATTATAAAGGTCTCGTCTCACTCTCTACTTCGTTGAAGCCCTCATTGCTGTGTGAAATGAGGGTACAGACATGAGTTTCAGTAACATGTTATTGCCAATCACTTTGTAGGTAAATGGTGTTGCACAGTTGCACAGTGATATTTTAAAGAATGAATTATTTGCAGACTATGTCTCAATATGGCCAAGAAAGTTTCAAAATAAGACTAATGGCATCACTCCTCGACGGTGGCTCCGCTTTTGTAGTCCTGAGCTCAGTAGTTTAATCACAAAATGGTTAAAAACCGACCAGTGGATTACCAACCTGGACCTGCTTACAGGTCTTCGACAGGTATGCTGTAACATGAATGGCTTTTGCAACAAACTCTTCTGCACGCAAGCCTTCCTGTACTGGTGTTTAAATTCTTGACGGATGTTTTTATCAAATAGTTTGCTGACAACTCAGACTTTCAAGCTGAATGGGCATCTGCCAAGATGGCTAATAAGCGGCGTTTGGCCAGTTACATACTCCGGGTGACAGGTGTAAGCATTGATCCAAACAGTCTCTTTGACATACAAGTAAAGCGCATTCATGAATATAAGAGACAGCTTCTGAACATTTTGGGTACCATTTATCGATACAAGAAATTAAAGGTAAGGAAATATCCTTGTAGTGTACCTGTTTTATTGATTTGTATCATTCAAAAGCAACTGACATTCAAAACTCAATATATCCGCACCATGTCGTCGTCACAATCCAGCAGCATAGGCTGCTGCTTCGTTTTTTATTACCTATTCTTTTAGAGATGAGTAGAAAATAACTTTAAACGGTTGAAGTGACAAGATGAAGCATCACCTTCTTTAAGATAGGTTACAGGCTAAACTATGACTAAATTGACCGTACAGAAAATGATTTGGCTTTTTTTTCTCCGTGCACCTGTCTACATAACAATAGTTCCAGAATACAGAAAGATGGGATATGTTCAGAGATCGCTTCACTAATGAAATAAGTGCAGTTTTATCTCCTTAAAGCTAGCCAATTTTTTTCACGTGTAAATTACATCTAGTTACTGATTGATAAGTAGGGCCCTTTTGTTTCTTGTTGATTCTTTGTAAATTCAAATGGAGTTTCTCAACGTCTTAGTTATGGAAACTTACTATCTGGTGAGCTTGATATAAATTAATGAAGCTTATCTAGTTGGCAAAATTTTACAGGAGATGAGCCCTGAAGAGAGGAAGAAAACAACTCCACGTACCGTTATGGTTGGAGGAAAAGCATTTGCCACTTACACAAATGCTAAAAGAATAGTGAAACTGGTAAATGATGTTGGTGAGGTTGTCAACACTGATCCTGAAGTCAACGATTACTTGAAGGTATGCATAGCAAAACTGGTCTTTCATCCACTGCTTGAATTTGTAGGCTAGTTTTGAGTAAACCCAAGCTTTTGATTGATACCCAGTTGAAGTAAAACTGCCCAACTTCGAAATACATCCTTGAAATGTGAAAAGGGACCTACAACCAAGCGGTAGGATTAGGAGTTTCTCAAGGCCTCATTGGCTGTTTCGTTTAAACTGTAGATAGTAATTCTTTCAATTGAGGGTAACCATTGAACCACATCACTCACTTTCATTCAAGAGAAGTGGCTATCATTGGCATACTTAGCGTAGATGCTCAATGGCTAGGTTGAGAGTACTCTGATGGTCTATTATGGACAGTTGTGTTTTAACGAAAAGAGAAACCTTGTGAGTTGTCGACCTTGTGTACATGGATGTATTCCTTAATCAAAGCTGTGACATTTAACATTGTTAACAATTACATAGATTGGTTAATGCAAAGTCATAGGGAAGTAGAGGTAAGGCAAATTCTGCAGAAAGTCCTGAAAGCACTTGGTGACACTGAAAAGCTAATAGCGCATGCTATGTTAAATATCATGTGTTGATAGAACATATATGATGGCATTTAAACATATATTTGAATTGAAATTTCAGGTAGTTTTCGTTCCCAACTACAATGTGTCAGTAGCTGAGATGCTGATTCCAGGGAGTGAACTGTCGCAACATATCAGTACTGCAGGTATGGAGGCAAGCGGGACAAGCAACATGAAATTCGCACTCAATGGCTGCCTTATTATAGGAACACTTGATGGAGCCAACGTGGAGATCAGGGAGGAAATCGGAGAGGAAAATTTCTTCCTCTTTGGTGCGACAGCAGATCAGATCTCTAAACTGCGCAAAGAAAGAGAAGATTGCTTGGTAAGATTCTCAATTATCCTCAAAGTATTGCTAAAAGGTGTCCTCCCTTGTCTTAACATTATGTTAAAACACAGTTCCGACCAGATCCTCGGTTTGAGGAGGCCAAGCAGTTTGTAAGAAGCGGAGCATTTGGAAAATATGATTATGGCCCACTTCTTGATTCTCTGGAGGGAAACACTGGGTACGGTCGTGGAGATTATTTCCTGGTTGGTTATGATTTCCCAAGCTACCTCGACGCGCAGGAAAGAGTCGACGAGGCATACAAGTAAGCTATTGCCTATCTTAAAATTTGTTATACAAAATTTACATGTAATTTAGAAACACTTAAAACATTTTATGGTGCAGGGATCGGAAGTTGTGGCTGAAGATGTCAATATTAAGCACTGCTGGCAGCGGCAAATTCAGCAGTGATCGGACAATTGCTCAATATGCCAAAGAAATCTGGAACATAGAAGAGTGCCGAGTGCCATAACTTGTTTGTTACTTAGAATGGCAACACTTTGCAATGCCACTTAATAAACGCATCTTTGTGCCCCTATCAATGCATATTATGCTCTCTGCAGTTATATAATGCTGCATTTTATAGCTAATAGCAAGCTTCGACATACTGTTTATACAACACTGTCACTTGTTAATTAATAAACCATAGCTAATAGCTAGAAAGTCATGTAAAGAGTAGAATGCACGTTGAATAACATAAACACTCCAATATATATCAACTGCAGTGCGGTGCCATGACTCTCAACCCAAATCAGAGACATCAAGCAGACACTCAAAGTCACAAATTTACTTCACGCTCAGGATGATGATGGTGATGCCGACCTTGGGGTACCAGTCCTAGAAACGGATCTGGAACTTGCACTCACACTTCGGCTTCTATCATAACTATCACCTGAATATCCCCGTCTGTAACGTGAACCACTTTTCCTTGAAACCCTCCTCCTAGGAGATGCACTCCTCGGGGGAGGAGAAACACTGCTTGAATAGCTTCGCCTCGAGCTCCTTCTCACGTGTGGCGAAATGCTGCGCGAGGAGCTCCTCCTCGAGCTCCTTCTCAGGTGCGGGGAAATGCTGCGTGAGTAGCTCCTCCTTGTCCTTCGAGGTGTAGGACTAACATAATGACACCGAGATCTTCTATAGTATCGATCATCTGGCAAGTAATACCTGGAGTCATATGGTGAGTATGACCGATCACGCCGGCTAACAGGAGACCTACTGCAAGGGGATCGAGACCGTGAATATGATCGTCGGCTATGATAACGAGACCTGCTGCAAGGGGAATGAGAACGTGAATATGATCGTCGGCCATAATAGCAAGACCTACTATAAGGGGAACGAGACCGTGAATATGATCGCCGGCTATAATAGCGAGAAGAATAGGATCTGCACCGATAACTGTAGGGAGAGTAGGATCTTCTTCTGCTTGGGTAAGGCGAGTAGGATCTCCTTCTTGGGTAAGGGGAGTAGGATCTACTTCTTCTGCGTTCAGATGAATAACCAGGAGACCGGCTGCAGCTCCTATAATGAGAGTGGCTAGGAGATTGACGAGGAGAGGAACTCGGCGTCCAGCGACGCACTACAAAAGAATGACAGAAGGAAATAAAGCATGGATCAACACAAAAAAAAACCATAAAAATGCAATATCCTTCAGGTTCTAAAAGACATACCACGGATTGTTCTTAGCCCCAAGTACCTTCCAGGAGTAGGAGTCCGTCCTCTCCGCCTCTTTGCCTGCATTTAAGTTAACATCATTAGCTCATTAAAATCAAACTCCATAACAGGAAACATAATGCATTTTATCAAATTTTTTCCTTTGATTTTGATGAGCTTAATTAAGCATTATATAAACATGTAGGTAATAAGCCAAGGATAATGAATTATAATTGGCAAAAAAGAAGAGAAATGCAGGGCATACAACCCCAACAGTCTGATACTTGTTGATTTGTTTGTTAAGTTGTGGTAAGAACTTTGAATTTGATGAAGAGCTGCTACACACAGCTAACCTGCTGCCACAGAAGTTTCAAGGGGAAAGAAGCAAACAGCTTTCAAACTCATAAGCACTAAAAACAAGCCATCCAGAAAATACATACGAAATAAGTATCAAGATGGAATTAAATTTAAGTTGTTTGCTTCTGCATACCATTAAATAACCCAAGATTTTACCTTCTCCACGGTAATGACTCGTCCTTCCAAAACAGAGCGATTCAAGTACTTGATACAACGATCAGCTTCACCAACCGTAGACATTGTAACGAATCCAAAACCCCGAGATTCTCTTGTCCAAGGATCAACAACTAGATGAACATCAATAACCTATAACAAACAACCCTCAAATAGTAAGAGATACATGTCAACTGAGAAGGCATGCCAAAAAAAAGGCAAGACACAAACAATACGGTGCAAACCTTTCCCTCAGTAGCAAAATGCCTCTCAAGCTCTCTTTTAGTGATCCTTGGTGACAATCCCGTCACATACAAATTGTTACCAGGGTTCTCCACATCACATAATTCACTCCTGCCAACCATGAAACCATCAGACGGCATCACGAAAACCTCATGCAAAAACTGTTAAGGAGTCAAAAAAAAAAATCGTCAAAAGCCACCAGCTCTACCTTGACTGGCTTCCAGACCTAGACCTTGACCTCGACCTCGACAAAGACCTGGAGATGGACCTGCCGTATCTCTTATATGGAGAAGGAGAAGGGGAGTAAGCTGATCTTCTGGAGTACGACATCTGGGACAGCATAAATGCAGAAAATTAAGATTATATTACCGAGAAAAAAACAACAACTCTGAACTAACAATTGATGTCCGCATATACTCGCAGCTGTAACTGGGGATAATGAGAAACAAATACTGACAAAAAAGAAAACTCATAACACCATGGACAATGAACAACACAATAGGTCACACAAATAGCAAAATTAAACACAACATGGGCCGAATTCTTCTCCTGACAAATGAAGGAAATTCCATATCCACATCCTTCTTATCCCTCGACAAAGAAAATAATTTGTCATACCCTTATACAAATCTTATTATCTCAAGATACCATAATTCAAACCTAAACAACCAACATGAATCGAATAGTTCCTATTCATCGCGCCAACTATCGGAGAAAAGAAGAAGAAAAAATAACCATAATCAAGATCGTACCTTAGCAAGCTACAAATTTTGGTGTCCAAAAAATCTCGCGTATCCTGTCGACCTTATCTCGAAGCAACCAGAAGAAACCGTTAACAGGTGCAGAAATTTATAGTTAGAAAGAAGCTTCTGGAGGCATCCGGACGCCATATAATACCCTAACTGAATTTAAATTGTTCGTTTCGGGTCCGCTGTGCTCTTTTTTTAAATATCGAACGGCTTCGATTTAATTCTAATTTCGTAAGGAATTGAGATTCTGTGGGAGATTACCACTAGACCGCAACATCGTTGTCAATGGGTGGGGTGGTGGTGGGACCAAAACGAAGAGTTGAATTTGGGAAAATACAGTCACACGATAATCGAATCAACGCGTGTGAGGCGGTCCCAGATGAATTATTTGATTAAAGTTATATTTGTCAATGATTACTGTTCTAATTTACCGACACTCCGACCAATGTTACGAATATTATATCAAATTTAGTGTTAAATACTTAAATTAGATTCAAATATAATATTATACCGGTACCGATTAATACCGGATATTATTTAGATAATTTTTAAATATATAAAATAGTCTTTTAATTTTTTTAAAAATTACATAATAGTTCATTTTCATATTATACAGTTGTACTGTATATTTTTAACTATATCTCCAAAAATCATAATAATAAATAATAATTAAATTTTTAATTTAATTTATAAATTTAATTTAATAATTATTAATAATATAATTAAATTTAAAATATATTTTTAAAATATATACATTTTGATTTAATAATTAAAAATATATAAAATAAATATTAGTTCATAAATAATAATTTTAAATTATTTATTTTAAAAAATAAATTATTTTTATTAATATAATATTTAAATAAAAATAATTTATTTTATTTATAATTATTTTTAGTAATAAAAATATTTATTATTATTTTAAAAAAAAAAATAAAAATTCACAATAATTATAAAAGTTGAAATAAATAAAATAACTAATTAAAAAACTTTGAAAAAAAAGAGGAAAGGAAAAGTAAGGGGAGTGAGATTTTAAAAAATTTTGAAAATTTGACAAAGAAGTTCCTCTATTTTTTAAAATTTTCGGTATAGTACTAGCCGGTACTATCTAAAACGAGTTGATACTGACTAGTATTTAAATTTGGTACTATCATTTGTTTCATATCAGTTTTGGTCCGGTATAATATATACCTGCTGATACAATACAGTATTCATAATTTTGTTCCAAAATTAGTTGTTTTTCACACTTTCCATCTAACAACGTACTACTAATATTGAATTTAATTTTAGTATCGTGTTATTTTGACTCATGTTGTGAGTTTATAAAATAGATTATAAAATTTTAAAATAAATTGTAATTATACATCAATCCAATTTTTAAAAATTATAATAATAAAATTTTAAAATAACAACAATCTATTAATTACTATTAATATTACTTTTTAAATGTTTGACACATAAATAATAACAATAACTAGTATGAAAATTTATATAAATTCCAACCCTTGAAAAAAAATATAAATTAGTAAAAACACCGTTCCACCTGAGTAGATCAAAATAGAATATATCATCGTACTTCGTTGCAAACTGTTACTCAAATGTTGCTTAAAGTTGAACTATTATTGGTCCAACTTATGTGTCACCAAGGCATTCTCTTCTCAGAGGCAAATATAAATGATTCTAGTAATTAGCAGTTTTCTACTCTTTAGCCAAGAAATTACACGAGATGTTATTTCAAATTGTACACAAATTCTGTAAATTATATGCCCAAAATGATCAATACTCCCACTATGAAATTTATGTTGAATTACTTTAGTAGGTTTAAAAACTTGGGACAAACATCGAAGTAAGGTTTAAGGTGCTTAACCATTGGACCACGTAATAAAAGCATTCTTGGGAATGGAAAAATCTATTTGGCCAGTACTTTATTTTTTACAGACTGACCAGTGCAAGCGGAGATTAGTATGGAAATGGATGGCTTAAAGGTGCCTTCCCACAGTTAGGACCCTCCCAAGACACCTTGTGGGTTAACCAAAAAAAAATTTTGTTTCATTTTACCATAGTAAAACTAGCCAATATTTCAATCTTTTTTCCACCAAATCTATATTTATTTGTTAGAAAATTAGGGCATGACTGCGCTGGCAACGAAATAATTACAAAAATATTTCATATTTTATTTCTGGAAGCTAAGATTACTTAAATTTTATAAATCGATTAACATATATATTAGCCTCATTTGGTTTGTTACCAATCAGATATTTTTTTTAGCTGTTTGACTTTCCAAATAGCTACAAAAGCTGTTTGGAGAGTAGCTGATCCAATGGCTATTTGTCTTCAAACAACTAAAAATAAAAACACTCCTATACAGAAACATTTTCATCATACAGCTAAATATTTAAGCATCAAAAGCTAATTATACCCTTTTTTATGTAATAAAAGAGAGAGAAAGTTGCAGGGTAAAGAAAAAAAACTATTTTACAACTTTTTCAGTTGATGTTATATGTAAATTAATATACTTAAAATATATTTACATCTAATTATGATAAATTGTAGAAATATAAATTTTATTTATTAATAAAAATTAATTAACATTTAGTTATAAAATATGTATCATAAATAAAATATGAGTAATTGATCATCTTATATATTAGTATTATTATGTAATAAATAAAAACTAAATAAAATTTTATTTTATTATCATATTGATTATTAATTATCAATAAAATTTTAATTTATTTTATTTTATTATCATATATAATTATTAATAAAATAAAAAACATATATTTATTAATTAATAAAAATTAATTACCTTTACATATTTAAAATTTATTATACTTCTATTAAAAATAATTATATGTAAATTAATATATCAATTAATAACTTTTATTTTGCTGCATTCAGCCCCAATACACGACCTCTTGGATATGATTGAACATACTTAGACTAATGGGAAGGGTTAAAAATCAATTTTGCAGGGACAAGGTAAATTGGTTTTCCTTATAATTTTTTTTAAAATCATATTCTTATAAGTCATTTTACAAATAAACGGCTAATACTAAACAAATAATTTTACCAAACATCTCTAACAAACAGCTAATCCAATCCACTGGTCAAATCAGCTGATAGAATCAACTAAAAACTAATGCAATCAGTTGATTGCCAAACAAGACCATTATAATAAAGTAAAAATATAATTCGTATATTATTCGGAAGCTTGATCATTATCTTGTTCTTTCCTCCGAACGGTTTTTGAAACTAATTCATCTCATCCATCATAGTCACACAAGTATCAGGCCTTTAGCAGTATCCATGTAAAATATTATGAGCACTTTACAATTATTGCAGAGAGGATTAGGTAAGAAGAGTTAGCTCCTTTAGAGCCTAAGTCTATTTATAATAGGTTTTAAATATTTAATAATTTAACTTAATTAAATTCTAATTTAAATTATAAATATAATTAATTTTAATTAAATACCAATTATGTCACATAAGATTTAATATCTCATATTGATCTTTATTTATTAAATACCTTAAATTTAATTATAAAGTTTCTCAAACCTTACAATCAAGACCAACTTGATTAAAATATCTTTTTTCTCTTCAACTTGTTCTTTGTGTGTGACCCATTAGGTTCTCAAATATGTTGGTAATAGATGTAAATTATAACTCTCAAACATATCTAGGATTAGATAAATTAAATTTCTTTATTTTATCTTTAATTCTTTAATTAAATAATTATATACATAAATCAAGATTAACGTCTAGCAACGAATAATGACCATTCAAATATTCAAGAGTATCAAAGTGGTTTTGACTAATATTCAAGAGTGTCAAAGTAGTTTTGACTAACCTTTCCTTGCATTGTTATTTTGTATAATTTAATATTTTCATTATACAACGTTCCGATTAGAAATAAAGCATGAAATCAGTATCTACAATATTTCAGTCCAATCATGTTATTTCATTGCCATTACTATTTGATTCAATTAATGATATTTGAAAATTATTTTCAAAATGTCATTCCACCATGACTAAAGATTTCTCAAATCAATACTAATTGAAAATAATAAAACATTCTCCCTAATTACTTTAAGGTGATGAATCATATATTAATCACTCAACTGCCTCTATATAGTTTGTGTTATAGCCAATGACTACCGAGTGAGCTACCCTTGACTAGAATAGGTCATAAGTAATATTAAAACATAACAATCATTATATGAGATAACTTTGAAGATCTTATGTCAAAGAATCACTTATACAATCAACATAATGATAATGTCTATAGATATACAAGTAATTTTCCAAACGGATTTCTTATATGGGGTTAGTTTAATGAACTTGTTCTCCAATAAGTACTCACATAGTTATTTATGTATCTTTATAATTTAATATATAAGATTGATTACTTACTTCATAAGGAAGAAATATAATCTATGTTAGTCTTTTTGTACTCTATTAATGTCTAGTCTCAATATAGCAACGAATAGGAACATTTTAAGGATACTACAAAATACAATATAAATCTCATCTTAATTTCATTAGCAATGTATGTTTATCATATAGACTTATCATATATATCTAATGTGTAAGAGAAACAATGCCTATAAATAATTATATCACTAAATTATAACCAACCAATTAGTTGTAGGGCATAAACTAACAATCACCCACTTATACTAAACCAATTGTTTAAGTATCTTATACCATATCACCATATGATGATCGTGCTAGCACTGGAATAATGGTTCAGTGAGAGAATTATAGAAGATACTCTATGGTGAGCACTTGCTTAAATCTTACAACTTTCATGTTAATTATCATACTAACCAAAAGAAATTGACTAATACATACTTAGTGTTAGTGACAAGGCGACTTGTAGGTTGTACAAGTCGACTTGCACGCTTTCAGCCCCGACAAGTCGCCTTGTACAAGCGACAAGTCGACTTGTTCATGGACGGGACTGATTATTTGTGCCCTAAAGGCAATCCCCTTTAGCGCGTTTTATTCATAGTCGTGTGCAGACTTTATGAATAAATAAAGA
>JAOSBP010000008.1:24678673-24696503 GCA_027563825.1 Erythroxylum mucronatum
AGGTTGACCCTTCTAGCATTTATTTCACTTGATCCACATTTCTTCTTATAAACTCAACTTCATTTTTTTAACCAATTTGATTTCTTTGCGTTTCTCAATTGTTTTTAGGATCTGCTATAGGATTTAGACATGACAGTCTTCTTAAATTGACCAATGAAGCAGGAACCAAGGTGTTGATGGGGGTGAACTTTGTGAGGTGAATTTCATATTTATCTAGTCTCTATAAGTACAAGAAATTTACTGTAAATGCCAAGCAGGTGGTAGGAGGTTGTTTCCTTAATGTTTACACATGCTCATCACAGTTATGGGTGGGCCGAACAAAAATTTTGTAAAGATGCCGTTTTTGAACCTAAAGGCCAGGTATCAACCCAAGCACCAGATAATAATGATGCCCACTGCTTATTCCTGTGCTCCAGGAAGAGATTGTCTAACTAGACGGACATTGTAGCTTTCTTAAATTTATTTTTGAGTATGTTTCTTGTGTACAAATTGATTAGACTAACAACTTCGATTGTAACGTTTGGTTTTTGATCTATACATATTTCTTCTAACATGTTATCCTCAATTTTTGGTGTTATTGAACGGTCACTGTGATCGATATAGGCCTGAAAAGCAAAGATGAGACTTGATTCTTCAGATACTTTTTACCTTCTCACAAAATTAGCAAGTTATTCTCCCAGTTTATAGGGATGGGGACAATTGGCTTTCAACGATGTTGCAGTCTTATAGAGAGTTTTGGGGATCACTTTTGCGCATAATGTAAGGAAAGAGTAGTTATGGAATAATAGAAAATTAAATATGTAAGGCAAATTTTATAAAGAAGAATTAAATATATTATATTGAAAATATAAAAGGTATAATATGAAGGTTGTAAAATGTTTTGTTATTGATTAAGTTTGTTATTAGTTAAGGGTTAAAAGAATATAAGGTAATAATAATTAATATGAAGCGTGAAAAAAAAGTTAATTGATTATATAGTTAAGGAGATTAACTCTTTATAATGAGTCGGAAAAATATTAATTAATTGTTATTTAAGCATAATTAAATAAGGATTAATTGTTTAATTTAATTGGTTATATTATTAACTAATTTTAATGTATAAATCAATATGAAAAATTAAAACTATGTAATTAAATTATAAAAGAATTTACTAATTAGTAATATATATATTTGTTATTATGCCTATATAACAAACATAATGTGTATGTATTTCATTTGGGTAGGAATTGTGTTTTGTGTTCAAGGGAAAATCTGGAATGTTCTAGATAGAACTGGTAAAAATTTTCATATGTATATTTGTTATTATGCCTATATAATAATAATAATAAATTTTAAAAGTAGTAAAAATAAAAAAAATTATTTAGTATATAATATATATATATATATAACATTGTTTGCACGAGGGTGACTTCTATATATAATAATTTTAAAGTCAAACATAAATATATATATAAAAGTCTTAGTTTGACTTTTTCTTCGTCTTAGTTTGACTCTGCTTCGTCTTAGTTTCTATCGTCTTAATTTGACTTTTCTATCGTCTTAGATTGACTCTACTTCGTTTTAGTTTCTATTGTCTTAGTTTGACTTCTGTTTCGTCTTAGTTTGACTCTTGCTTCGTCTTAGTTTGACTCCACTTCGTCTTAGTTTCTATAGTCTTAGTTTAACTTTTGCTTCATCTTAGTTTCTATCGTCTTAGTCTGACTTTTGCTTCGTCTTAGTTTGACTCTCCTTCGTCTTAGTTTCTATTGTCTTAGTTTCTTAGTCTCTATCGTCTTAGTTTCTATCGTCTTAGTTTGACTTTTGCTTCGTCTTAGTTTGACTCTGTTTCGTCTTAGTTTCTATCGTATTAGTTTAACTTTTGCTTCATTTTAGTTTGACTCTGCATCGTCTTAGTTTCTATCATCTTAGTTTTAGTTTTTATCATTTTAGTTTGATTTTTGCTTCGTCTTAGTTTGATTCTGCTTCGTCTTAGTTTCTATTGTCTTAGTTTGACTTTTGTATCGTCTTAGTTTGGCTCTGCTTCATCTTAGTTTCTATCGTCTTACTTGTCTTAGTTTGACTTTTGATTCATTTTAGTTTGACTCTGCTTCATCTTAGTTTCTATCCTCTTAGTTTGACTCTGCTTCGTCTTAGTTTCTATCGTCTTAGTTTGACTTTTCTATCCTCTTAGTTTGCCTCTGCTTCCTCTTAGTTTCTATCGTCTTAATTTGACTCTGCTTTGTCTTAGTTTATATCGTCTTAGTTTGACTTTTGCTTCGTCTTAGTTTGACTCTGCTTCATCTTAGTTTCTAGCGTCTTAGTTTGACTTTTCTATTATCTTAGATTGACTCTGCTTCGTTTTAGTTTCTATTGTCTTAGTTTGACTTCTGTTTCGTCTTAGTTTGACTTTTGCTTTGTCTTAGTTTGACTTCACTTCGTCTTAGTTTGACTTTTGCTTCGTCTTAGTTTCTATCGTCTTAGTCTGACTTTTGTTTCGTCTTAGTTTGACTCTCCTTCGTCTTAGTTTCTATTGTCTTAATTTCTTAGTCTCTATCGTCTTAGTTTCTATCGTTTTAGTTTGACTTTTGCTTCGTCTTAGTTTGACTCTGTTTCGTCTTAGTATCTATCGTATTAGTTTAACTTTTGCTTCATTTTAGTTTGACTATGCATCGTCTTAGTTTCTATCATCTTAGTTTTAGTTTTTATCGTCTTAGTTTGATTTTTGCTTCGTCTTAGTTTGACTCTGCTTCGTCTTAGTTTCTATCGTCTTAGTTTGACTTTTGTAACGTCTTAGTTTGGCTCTGCTTCGTTTTAGTTTCTATCGTCTTACTTGTCTTAGTTTGACTTTTGCTTCGTTTTAGCTTCTGTCATCTTAGTTTGACTCTGCTTCGTCTTATTTTCTATCGTCTTAGTTTGACTTTTGTTTCGTCTTAGTTTAACTCTGCTTCGTCTTAGTGTTTATCGTCTTAGTTTATCTTTTGCTTCGTCTTAGTTTCTATCGTCTTAGTTTGACTCTAAGACGAAGCAGAGTCAAACTAAGATAAAGCAAAAGTCAAACTAAGACGATAGAAACTAAGATGAAGCAAAAGTCAAACTAAGACGATAAAAACTAAGACGGAGCAGAGTCAAACTAAGACAAAGCAAAAGTCAAACTAAGACGATAGAAACTAAGACGAGGCAAAGTCAAACTAAGACGATAGAAACTAAGACGAAGTAGAGTCAAACTAAGACGAAGCAAAAGTCAAACGAAGACGATAGAAATTAAGACGAAGCAGAGTCAATCTAAGACGATAGAAACTAAGACGAAGCAGAGTCAAACTAAGACGATAGAAAAGTCAAGCTAAGACGATAGAAAAGTCAAGCTAAGACGATAGAAACTAAGATGAAGGAGAGTCAAACTAAGACGATAGAAAAGTCAAACTAACGCGATAGAAACTAAGACGAAACATAATCAAACTAAGAGGATAGACAAGTCAAACTAAGATGATAGAAACTGAGATGATGTAGAGTCAAACTAAGACGATAGAAAAGTCAAACTAAGACGATAGAAACTAAAACGAAGCAGAGTCAAACTAAGACAAAGCAAAAGTTAAGCTAAGGCGATAGAAACTAAGACGAAGTAGAGTCAAACTAAGACGATAGAAACTAAGGCAAGCAAGAGTCAAACTAAGACGAAACAGAAGTCAAACTAAGATAATAGAAACTAAAACGAAGCAGAGTCAATCTAAGACGATAGAAAAGTCAAACTAAGACACTAGAAACTAAGACGAAACAGAGTCAAACTAAGACGAAGCAAAAGTCAAATTAAACAACACTTATCAACCATCATACTTGAAAACATAATTTTCTCTAATTATATAACCCTTATTAAGGAAAAAAAAAAGAACTTGGGTCTGAATACTATTGTCACAATATCAACTGAAGATGGAGAAATTTCCTTGCTCAAGTCATCAATAGTCAGATCATATACAAATGCACTAACATGAGCATTTGAGTAGTCTTTATGCGTCTGTAGCAATCCAACATGAAATATAAAGTGGAAATGTAAGCGAAAGTCAAAACATATAGCACAATTTTAAAAAATCGGGTATGTGCCAAAAAACCATATAAGCATACAGATGACGACTTTGTTTTCAATTGTTAGTCGTGAAATTTATGGATGGTTTCAATTTCATCTGCAGAACTAAAGCTTTCCCATGTTCTTTATAGCTCAAATTATCAAGTCTTTTCTCTGAGTATATGCAATAACATCCAATTGTGACAAGTAAGAAGGAATAAACTAAGAATAGAACCTTAACCAAGGCAACAACACATGGTGAGAAATCACAGGCATAAACAAAAATACCTGGATATGTTGCAATTAGAGGAAAGATCGTGTTTCCAGCTCCACAGTTGACCCGGGATCCAAAACATAGAGCAAAATTTTAAAAAAATCCGGTATGTGCCAAAAAACCATATAAGCATACCCCAAAAAAGGGACTAAAATATTTACCTCGAGAATGACTTTTTCAGCTCCTACTCCCTGAAATTTCAAACCACTAGTAGAGTTACTAACTATTAAGAGCAGTTTTTTTCTTTGTTTTTCCAATTAGCTTACCGTGAAATATTGTAAAATCGAAGGAACGTCATGCAACTCGTCAACAACCTTTAAGATTTATAAGATATCGAGAGAAAAATAAATAAATAATGAAGAACCAAGAGACAAGATACTCACAAACACGAAACAAATCAGAAATCCTTAGAACAGCCACCCAGAAACCAATCAATCAACCCAACGGAGAGTATCAGCAACAGATCCTGAGAAAACAGAATAAAAATTAAAGAATCTGCATAATAAAAATAACCAAACAAACGCGAGGAAAGAGCAAGAGATTGGAGGCATACCAAAGAGAAATCTAGCAACGATATACCGATAAACGAAACCCTAGAAAATCTTATTCACTAAAATCGCCTATTCTTATGTGAGGACCAATCGTGGAGAAGGAGAGGAAGCCGACGGAGAGAAAAAGAGCGTGTACAAACTTCGAGAGTGAAGGGACCACACCCACACCAACACACTTTAAACTGGAAATGGAGGCAAACCAAAGATTACCTAGATAACAAAAACGGAAATAAAAGCCCAAAAATCCTAGAAATGAGAACCCATACCTGCAAGAGAGAGATTAGCGGGCACCCAACCATTGGAAGGTAGATGTGACGATCTGGGTTTGATATGGAGAAAGAAAGATCCATCACATATGATGGTAGGGATGACGATGATGCTGAATGTGGTGTTGTAGCAGAGGCTAGGTTTGAGAGAGGGAGATCGTTGTTGTGTTTCTGGGTATCTCTAGAACTTTCGGAGAGGGACGGAGAAAAAAGGCTTTGTATGGACGTTAAAGTAAAGTCGACGGCGGAAAAGAAGAGGAAGTTGGCGGACTGAGAGCAAAACAACGAGAGAGAATACTTTATGCTTATAATGAAGATAGAACATTCGAGAGGTTAGGTTTAAAATCGCAAAAGTTATTTGACCGTCAGATGAAATGGACGGTTGGGATGGATTGCGTGGTTGTCCATCCCAACTCGTCCTTAATATATATACTTAATTATTTGACCATCAGATGAAATAGACGGTTGAGATGAATTACGTAGTCGTCCATCCCAACTCGTCCTTACTATATATACTTAATAAGTAACTCCGTTAATCATGGATATCAGTTTCGTAAGCCTATCTTTTATATATTTCAATCTCAAACATATGCTCAACTTGTTCTTTGGCAACGGCCAGACTATGGATTATCTTTTATATATTTCAATCTCAAACATATGGATTATCACTTAAACGACGTTAGATGTGTCAATCCACGAGATAGAATAGCGATAAACCAATGGCAGGATAATTTAAAACCGAGAAGCCAAATAGGCATCTAAGATCGTCTCGGGGGAACGGCAGTGCAGGTTCGAGGTTTACTTTTTTATTGGTTCTAGTTCTAATTCTCTCCTATCAACCGGAAGTTAAAAACCCGCGAAAAAGAAAAACCCATCGTCTTTGAATTTCAGCTCCGACAGAGAACCATTCTTCAACTCAACACCCCAGTGGATTGTAATTTGTAAATGAACCGGATCAAAGCCACAGACGAGCTCTCTTTCCGGGTCGGGTTCTCCGGCCACAGTGGTCACCTTAGGGTGGAGCCTCTGTCCACCGTGGAGCGCTCCAATCCGGTGAACTCACTTCCTGATTTCATCCTCGTAAGTCACTTCTATTCAGTTTAGGTTCTCTTGAGCTTGTTAATTGCATTTTGCGACTTTAGCTCCTTGGATGTAGAATAGTGGCTCTGGTTTTTCATTGTTCTGAATGAGCTAGGGTTCTACAAAGATGTTTTCTTTTCTTTATGTGTGTACTGTGAATGTTGAAGTAAACAGTTACTTGCTTTTTGGTTCGTTGTTTGCTAGTTGATGCTTAGGCATGTTCTTGGGAAAGTGGAACTAGGAATTTGAGGTTGTGGAGGGTTTAAGTTGTGCTTTGATGGCTCTTCTGTGTATCGGTAGACATTATGTCAAGTCGGTATTGAGATTTTAATGTAGATTTTATCAGGGAAAAATATACCCTATTGATACAGAAAAAAGTGCTACCACACAGTAAGATCACATGTGACTTATTTAACCTAAAGGATGTGTCTTGTAGGACGCACTCATTTTGTTTCATTGAAGTCTGCTTTCAGTGTTTTTTTTTCCTAACCCATTCATTTGAACCATTACATGTTTTATAATTGGTTTTTTTATCTACATTCATTCCAGCCCCCTGCATTTCCTAGGGAAACTTGTGAATCCTTAAAGGAACATATTGAGGAGGAATTTCTCAGGCCAACGTTGGATCCTGATGAATTTGCTGTGGAAAAGGTTGGAAGGCAGTGGGATTTTGACTGGTTTGGCAGGGCAAAAGTGCCCCTAGAGCCATCGTTGCCACGAATTGTTGTTATTCCAAAATGGGAGCTACCATACGTGCGAAAATTGAATGCCCAAGGAATATGGGATCCTGAATCAGTAGAGGTATGATTAAAATTTGTATCTTCTATGGAGGTTGCATTTTAATCAACTTAGCACCTCAAGTGTAAGTTAGGTACTATTCACTTTGAGTTGAATACTGGCTGCCACAGAAGATTGTTCTCTCTGTCCTTTTAACTCCTGGAAGATGTTGCGAATTTAGGTGGATGTGTCAGATATAATGGTAGGAGCACAAGAGTCTGGTGCTTTGCCACGCATAGCAGGGTCTGCTAAAGATTTTGTGAGAGGAAGCATAAACAGTCGCCCTTTTCGTCCTGGGGGGTTAGAAGAATCTCAGTCTCTGGACAGAATCCTCCCGGAAGGTGCTTTTAATGGCGAATGGTTACATGAAGTGCTTAATGCTGGTCCAGTCCAGACAATTCCCCCAGGTTTTAAGCAAGGATTAGACCTTGGTGATCTTAAGGTGACCAACATGATATCAATAAAAATAGAAAGCTCCATGAGAAACTCATAGGTTTTGATTTCATGAAATCATGGTTTATTTAATACATGTGTTTCTGTATCAACATTTTCTATTTCCTTAATCTTTAAGGCATATCCATCTTCGTGGAATACTTACAATGAACAGAGCTCACTTGGTAGCAAATCAGATAAGAAACTGGTCAGTTGTGATATCATCTATTACTGCTGCAATTATTTGCAAATCTTGAAATTACATGTTACGTGCTGATAATACTTTTGCAGAATGATTTGTCTTTAGAATTTGATGACTTGTTTAAGAAGGCCTGGGAAGATGATGTTGTACGGTATGAGGGAGATGGTATGTATGATTTGCATATATCTGTTTACACAAAAACACATCTTTCAGAGTTGAGTTCTTTTGCAAACCATGGAGAAATATTTTGATCTAATAAAGTAAGATCAAAGCTTGATAACAACACAAGCTCTTGGCATGTGCTCGACACTGAGACACACCATTCATAGTATGAATCTGTGGATCCAAATATTGAATGCTAATGAAGAAGCATATTTTGTCTTATGTTATCAGAAAAAGTATTAAGGTGGCTGCTAGTTGCTTATGGTGTTAGGTACATTTGATAGTGATGATCAGAACACAAAATCTCCTTTTATAATTTCTTTCCATGTACACAGGAAGGAGACTACAATTGGGCTTGAACATGGCTCTGTTGTAATAGACTTTAATCGCACTCAGAAATTCGGGGTTTAATTTGATCTTGTGATCAATCCTTGGCTTACAATTAAAAAGGGCACAAGAATGTCCTTAAAAATGACCATTTCATGCCAAACGATGAATGATGCCACTGTCCATTATTTCTTTGAGGACTTCGATGGACTATGATTTGGTTGCTACTTTTATGAGATTTGGTAACTTAGTTTTAGGAGCTTGAACTAATGCAGTGTCCGTGCTTCTTTATTCTTGCTAGTTTTTAACTTTTTATGTAGTCAAGTCTATGTTAAAATAAAGTACTAAGCTTTTCTCTGGATTGTGTCTTCTAGAGTGAAGTGCAGTTGATTTAGTTTAATTTATACTGACATGATAACTTGGTTTCTGAAACATTAATCTTTGTAGATTCCAGAATTTTGTGATTCTTTGTTATTTCCTTTTATTTGATTAGCTGATGCCTGATACTGATGCTTATTGGACAGATCATTTGACAAAAGAGGAACCTATGAAGTCAGATGTTGAAGTGAGTGAGGTTGATGTGTCAATCAATGAGTCTGTATGTGAATCGTCCGTATTGGATGAGCTTTTGTCACTTAATTCAGCTGAGCCACCTTCAGGTTCAAAGGCAACTAGTAATGATGATGGAGACCAGCAGAAAGAGGTATCTCGTTTTGAAGGGGAAGACGATTATCTCAGTTATTCAGACATTAGGACAATATTTTCTTTTGCTTATAATCTAACTGTGTCAATGCTCTGAGCAAATGTATCTTGCTTATGTAACTATGTAACTCTCTCCTTTTGCAGTCCTGGGCTTTTAGTGGCAGTGGTGAAGGGATTGCAGAAAATTTCTCTGAAATAGTTCCTGATATGGCAATTAGTTTTCCATTTGAACTGGATGCATTTCAAAAGGAGGTACTGATATATGCTAATATTCTTATTAGAATGAATAAGTAAGCTTGTTAGGTGATGCTGATGCATTTCGAATATCTGGTTTTCTGTCCTAGAGATTATTAGGGGGTGACCATGTTATGGTTTTTGTCCTCGTATCTTTCTCCTCAAGAGTAAACATTTTCCAGATAATTCAAATGGAAGCAATTGGATGTCCAACTCGGGCCTACATAACATGACCACTTGTATTCTCAGTATTAATGCTTCTTCTCTGAACTTTTTGCTTCAGCAAGTCATCGTTTAACTTACTTTTGCCTTGCTGACATTTAGAATATCTGTTTAACATTGCTGAATATTTGTAGGTGCCTGATGGTGCATGATATTTTTAGTTCAGGATTCTTTACTAGAACTTCCCCTTTGTTCTTCCATTATACTTTTTCTTCTGTATTCTTTTTTTGATCCCTGTGGAACATGGATTTTGTATATTCTGCTTTTGATGTAACTTATCCATGAGGCTTGCATTATTTTCTATGAAAATATTTCCCTATTTCCAATATCACCAACTACGCTGGTCTCTCATTTTATGTATTATTTTGATTTTGGCATAGTCAGAACTGTGGGTGCTTATAGTGCTGGTTATCTGGTAGCAATTGAGATCTTGCAACATACGTTTGAACAGGCTCTACTCAAGCTAATTACCTTTTCTTATTTCTGAAACCACTTTCATCTTGTTCTAGATACTGTATTTTGCAGTCCTTTTAAACCCTGTGGTTCATAACTTGGGATATTGCTTGATGTTAGTTAGTATTGTTGACCAAACCCATACCAAGCAGTGCTTGAATTTCTTTCTATCATCTTATAATTAAAGACAGCTGCTAAGTTGAAAGTTATAAAAAGATCTCACTCTGCTGGCTTAACCATTTACTTCCTCTCTTAATGTGTATTCTATATTTGTTAGGCTATATATCATTTGGAGAAGGGAGATTCTGTATTTGTTGCAGCTCATACATCAGCTGGAAAGACAGTTGTTGCAGAATATGCCTTTGCATTGGCATCGAAAGTACAATCTTCTGAAACTACGTTATCTTTTTCCTGTTTTCTGTATCTCATATATTATATACGAAGTTCCTAATTATTCTGATATCTGTTTGCATTGTTTTTTCTTTTCTCCCTTTTTCGGCTGTATGCCATCTTACAAGATTTTTCTGTGTTGCAGCACTGCACTAGAGCTGTCTATACTGCTCCCATTAAAACCATCAGCAACCAGAAGTATAGGGATTTTTGTGGCAAATTTGACGTTGGCCTTCTCACTGGTGATGTTAGCATAAGACCAGAAGCTTCCTGTCTCATCATGACTACTGAAATATTACGGTCAATGCTTTACCGTGGAGCTGACATTATACGAGATATAGAATGGGTAAAACGGTAGCCTTTTCTGGTTTTAAACTGTAATCTCCCGTCTGTTTGATGTATATGGTTCTTTCATATATATACTTTTGGCATATTCCACTTTTATTAACAAGAAATGAATTTCTGCTTCTGTCTGCTATGTCTTTTGGGACAGGTCATATTTGATGAAGTGCACTATGTCAATGATGTTGAAAGAGGTGTTGTCTGGGAAGAAGTTATAATCATGTTACCAAGGCATATAAATATTATCCTCCTTTCAGCCACGGTAGGTGCTTATAGGTTGAAATTGCATATGATAATTGTTATAATTTGTCAAATCACTGACAGTCAGGGCCCTGTCTTTTGGTCCGCTGTAGCCTTTGTAAGCAGAGAGAGTGAGGCAGTTATCTTCCTGAGCATTATCAATCTTGTGGAGCATCTAACATATCTCAATTTATTTATGGCACCAAAATATCTTCCATTGTTCTGTTTTTTTTGTGACATGCTATGTCTTCATGGCACCAAAATATCTTCCGTTGTTATTTATTTTGTGACATGCTATGTCTTCACTCAAATGATGGTGTCTTACTTCTTTGTCTTTCTTGTGATTGATTTCATGAGTTTGACAATCTAAAAACAGTGGGTAGAAATACCAAATGGATGAACTGTTTTCGAGTTTGCCTACTGCCTGGTTTGTTCGTTAAAACATCAGAGGCCTATGATTTCAGAACTTTTGCAGCTTAGTATTCACTTAAATTTCTCTTTAAAAAAATTCAATGACTTAGATTATGAACTTTTGTTATGTGAGCACGAGGTTGCTAATGTATATGATTGGTAATATGACTCAGTAGCTCACTTTCCGTACCATGCAACTCTTTTTACCCGCTCATCTTTATGTTCTGAAAGATGTGCTCCCTAGAAAACTTGAAGGAAACATGAGCTGCGCTGTTTTATGTGCAGTGGTTGAGTTAAATGCAGTTGTACTTACGGGCACATTTTTTTTGCTTAGTTGTGACATGCAGAGACACTTGCAAATAAGAACTTTCATTTATCAGTCTCTGTAACTCTGTTCTTTGCTCTTTTAGGTATTTGTTATTCAAAGTGTTCCTCATTGTATGCAGGTACCAAATACTTATGAATTTGCAGACTGGATTGGTCGGACAAAGCAAAAAAAAATTTGTATTACTGGGCAAGTGCTTAAATTGTTACTGGATTACATTGAAACTTCACCTTTTATGAGTTTGAGTTTCATGAATAGTTATGAACTTTTGTCATTTCGTGTTTTTACGTCTGATAAGAAAGAACAAGTACCAATTTGAAATATGGCCTCAGTTACCTTGCAATTTTTGTTTACCATGCTCTTATATGTTACAGAACTACAAAAAGGCCTGTCCCACTGGAGCATTGTATATTTTATGCTGGAGAGCTATACAAAATCTGTGAGAATGAGAAATTTATAAGTGAGGGACTGAAACTTGCTAAGGATGCTTATAAGAAAAAGCATTCAGGTGTCAACACTGGATCACATGTGTCTTCAGGATTGCATGATGCAGCTCGTGGTCAGAAACGTGAAAACCTTAATCGCACCAAACAGAACAAGCATTCTGCTACCCAGAATACAGGTAGCTTGTCTGGAAATAGTTGGGGAAATCAAAACAATGGAAGTGGCCAAAATAACTTGGGACCAAGGAGATCTGAGGCATCTTTATTGTTGCAGCTTGTCAATAAGCTTTTGAAGAAGTCCCTGTTACCTGTATGTTTGATATCTTTCCCTAATTCTGTTGTTAAATAGGTCTTTTTTCCCCCTCTTTCCAATTGTCTTGGATAATATTTGAATTGATTTCTTAGTTCTTTATGCACTTTTTGAAGATTGTGAAGGAATTTCTTAGAAGATGTAGGGAAACAGTCTTCAAGCATGGGTGTAATCACATAATGCATTGATAGAACATGCTTCTGAAAAATTGAGCATGGTATCTCTGTTTAAAATGTGGACGATGTGGTGTTTCCATACAATCTTTGGCAATTTTGTTTTCCTGCAACAAAGACATGATATTCTGTTTATCCTTTGAAAGTTTTCAGAATGTTAGAATTCTGTCCTTTTTTGGGTTTGGAGAAGGGTTTGGATTTTCAAGAGAGGGAAGTCTATGGTATGTTAGGATAGTATTTACTTTGAATTTTTCACATGGGAAAGTCCTGAACTGAACACCACAAAATTTCCTTTTCTTATTTTAATCAAATTTTCTCAATACATCTTGGAACAGCAAACTGACTCATGCAGTCATGTCATTCTATCTTTTCTGTATATGACAGAAATATTTTTGTGTTATGTTCTGCATGGCTAATATTACAACCTCAGGTAGTTATGTTTTGTTTTGCAAAGAACTGATGTGATAAATCGGCTGATGGCATGTTCAGTATGGACTTGACCAGTAGTTCTGAGAAGAGTGAGATTTATGTTTTCTGTTTTCTCAATACATCTTGGAGCTACAAACTCACTCATGCAGTCATGTCATTCTATCTTTTCTGTTTTGGTTTTCTTATGTTCTGCATGGCTAATATTACCTCAGGTAGTTATGTTTTGTTTCTCGAAGAACCGATGTGATAAATCGGCTGATTGCATGTTCAGTATGGACTTGACCAGTAGTTCTGAGAAGAGTGAGATTCGTGTTTTCTGTGATAAAGCATTTTCACGTCTGAAGGGATCAGACCGGAATTTACCTCAGGTTTGATAGCCTATAAACAGCAGTATGTTTGACAAGTTTGATGGTCATATAACACTGATGATAATCTACTTTTTGATTTGTGCTTACTATTTGATGGAAAGATAGTCAGAGTTCAGAACCTTCTTCGTAGAGGGATTGGTGTGCATCATGCAGGTCTACTTCCAATTGTTAAGGAAGTTGTTGAAATGCTTTTCTGTCGTGGTGTGATCAAGGTAGTATCTGTGATCACTGTATTGCCTTTGTATTGAATTGCATTCATGTTTAGACTGGTTTTAAACACATTTTCATTCACTTTTCTTTATAAAGTGCATAAGAGTTGGTGTTCACCATCATTGTATACTTGAATATTTTTATAAGATGGTGCCTAAGGGTGATATATTTTGTTGATGTTTATGTATGATTCTATTGTAGGTTCTTTTCTCAACTGAGACATTTGCTATGGGTGTCAATGCCCCAGCTAGAACTGTGAGTGGAGATTTCTCTTTCTTTATATTCTTTTTCTTCTTCATATGAACCATTGTAAAGGTTAAATAAGGTCTAGTGCTATCATTTGGATTTGTGCATGTTAACATTTTGCTATTTGTACTCCATGTTTTTCCTGTGGATGCTTTTAGTGGCTAACCGTGAGGCTTATGATGTGGAGAAGGAATTAGAGAGCTTTGCTTGATTAAAGTGATTGGTTTCGGTTGACTTGAAAAATCGAAACACATATTGATACGGATTTACTGTTTGTCTGATATGTGTGTGTATTTTCTTAATATGATAACTATAATAGTATGGTCAACATTAACTTAATGTTTCATTTCTTTCTGAGTTGATGTTGGTCGGGCAGTGATTGTGTATATCGTCAAGCATGCAAATTATTATGCACGTTGCAACAACTAGACAAACACATCCAGCACCTACACGTAATACTTTGATGGGTGTGGTTGTAACTGGTATTTATGATATTCCTCAATGTGTTTTGTTCTGATACGCTTACAGGTTGTGTTTGATAGTTTAAGGAAGTTTGATGGCAAGGAATTTAGGCAGTTACTTCCAGGAGAATATACTCAAATGGCAGGCCGTGCTGGCCGACGAGGACTTGACAAAACTGGTACTGTTATTGTAATGTGTCGTGATGAAATCCTAGAAGAGCGGGACTTGAAAAATGCTATAGTGGGGAGTGCGACTAGGCTTGAATCTCAGTTTCGATTGACTTATATTATGATCTTGCACCTCCTCCGTGTGGAAGAATTGAAGGTAATTAGGAGATTAGATTATCTTTTAGTTTGTGAAAAGATTACTAACTTCTAACAGCTTTAGCAATTGTATATTGGCTATGACTTTTTCTTACACTAATACAATTGATACATATCCTTTGCTTCATTAAAGTTCTAAAGGAAGTGGTTACCTGGTTCAAGCTTTTGCACAATGACTCAGTTGGGATTATTGGGTGGCATAATTGCAGGTGGAGGACATGTTGAAAAGAAGTTTTTCTGAGTTCCATGCTCAAAAGAAACTTCCTGAAAAGCAGCAAATTCTGATGCGAAAGCTTGCTCAGGGTATCAAAACTGTGGAGTAAGTGTAGAAACATTAAAACTTTATTACTGATTTGTTGTTAGAGGTGCAATATTTCTAGATTTCTAAGTTGAAAGGGGTAGAAGAGAAAAAACAGAAAATAGGGTTCTGTTGAGATAATATAATTATAGAAAATGTATGTTAATTGTAATATTCTTAAATAAGATATCTGTTGAGAGAGAACTAGGTGTATTAAGCTAACCTTATATACATGTAAATATATATATGTAAAATACTGTCAATAGCCTCCTTTGAATTGGAACATAGGTATTGTCATTGCCCGACTTGATACAAAGATATATGAAACTCTTGGTTCCCATAAGGACTTAGTTAAAGGATGTGCTAGCTGAATTGTAAAAACTATAAATTCTATAATCAATTCTCTAGATGCAATTTTCCTCCTTTGTGTTGGAACATAGATATTGTCATTGTCCAACTTGATAAAAAGGTATGAAATTCTTGGTTCCCATAAGGACTTAGTTAAAGGATATGCTAACTGATTTATAGAAACTACAAATTCTATAATCAATTCTCTAGACGCAATTTTTTTCTTTGCTGAAATAATGTCCGCTTGTGTTTGGTTAACCCTATGTAAATGTAAATATATGAGAAATCAATTATATAAATATCCTCATAATAATATTTTCAATAATCTTGGAGCATAGATGCTTTCAATGCCCAACTTGATACAAATATATGAAACTCTTGGTTCCTGTGAAGACTTAGTAAAGGGATATGCTATAAAAACTGTAAATTCTATAATCAATTCTCTATCACAATTTCTGTCTCTAATGAAATGACATGCACCTTTGTATGTTTTATCCTCTCATGATAGACTGAATTAGAGGCTATTGCAGTACTGTCTGATTGTCATATATCAATCTTATAGGCATTAGTGGGGTAGGCCTAAGGGGATCAATCCCAATCTCCTGTTATAGATGATGCAGCAATAGTAGCTCACAAGGTGCACTTAAAATAGTTCTATATTTAACTTCTATGCTAGAGGGAGCTAACATGTTCTGCTTCTTATTCTTCTGTGAAGTTAAGTTTCCTCTTACTAACATACAATAGCCTAAAGCAGTATGTCTATCAAAGTGTGAGCTTGCATAATCTGCATCTATATATTGCAATATGCCAATGTCTCCATGATTACGACTGTCCTTGTCTTAGGTCTTTTTAATGTACCATACAATGCAAAGTGCTACCTTCCAATGTTCCAACATAGAGTGAGGACCTAAATTGATTCACAACAGTTACCAAGTAGGCAATTTCAAGTCTGCTGATTGTGAGATATAACAACATTCCAATCAACTTGTGGCGGGATAAAAATATGGCTTGCCGTGATTGTGTACAAGTTTAACTTTGGGATCCATAAGGGTTCTCACAAGCTTAGACCCCAATAATTTGGTCTCTTTTACTAGATCTAAAGCATATTTTCTTTGAGAGGTAAATTCCTTGTTTGGATAATGCTATTTCAAAACCCAAAAAATACCGCAAAGGACCGAGGTGTTTAATTTGAAATTGCTATTGTAGGTTTTTCAACTTAGAGATGTCAACTGAATTATCTCCAATGAGTACAATAACATACAGTGTTATCAGCATAGACAACTGTAAGGATGATTACTTGTTCTCCATGGTGATAAAATAGAAAATGATCTAACTGCCAAGTCTCTAGCATGCGATTCAATACCTTTGTCTCTCCATCTGACTAAGGATGGTGATGACAAGTGCAGTTAAATTCCTTACTTCTGCCAGAAGATGCTGAGGAATGTAGGGTAAGATGCTGAGGAATATAGGGTCTTTGTCACTTACAGTGGAGCTTGATCACACGAGTTAGGAAATTGTATAAGGATGGATAATGCAATAAAGTAGACATATTTGTTTAGTCTGTCAACTACTACTAAAATAACACTATACCCTTTAGATTTTGGAAGGTCCTCTATCAAAACTAGATTGATTTCAATTTACCAACATTGTTCCGAGATTGGCAGAGGCTGACGCGGTCCTGGAGAAGCTATGGTCCCATATTTGTTGATCCACACTATGATAAAGTCCATCCTTTTGTAGCCCCTTCCAATGGGATATAGATTGCACCCTTTTGCTTGTTGGTAAAGCCCTAGAGTGACCCCCACTAGAATTGCTGTGCAAGCGTACAGTAATTTTGCTTCTCAAGCCAGGATCAATTCCCACCACAATCCTACATTTCCAGTTTAAAATGCCATCTTGTAATTGATAAAACTGACTGCTTAGCCTGCCGTAACTTCACCATCACATCCTGAATACTCAAATACTTATTTTAGCTTGCTTTAATTTCTTCTAACAAATCAATTTGCACTTGAGGTAATGCTGGAGCGAACAACTCAACACTAGAGGTTCTGGACAAAGCATCTGTAACTGAATTTTCCTTTTTCTGTTTTATAGACAATTTCAGTCATATCCCAAGAATTTAGGGACCCAAGCTTGCTGAAATGGAGTGCTAATCCTTTGCTCTAATATGTATTTAAGGCTCTTGTAATCAGTTTTAATGGTAAATCTCCTACCATTGAGAAAGTGATGCTCATACTTAACTGCCATGACCACAAAAGCAACTCCATTCTTTAAATTGGATCTTTTTAAATCCCTGAATACTATAAGGCCTCACATTCATAGCTTTTGCGCCCTCCTTCAATTTGATCTTATGACCATGAGTTCTGAAACAACTTAGATGTATAAAGAAGATTGTTTCATACATACGCTCTAGACCCGTAGGTTCCTATATAGAGCTAGGGTACATAGTTTTGGTAGTCTCCTAATTTAGGAAGACTTCTTATTTGGAAAGATTCCTAATACAGCTAGATATTATAGGAAAATAGCTAAGAATAATCTCTAAGAATAATCCCTTAGTTACGGAATTATCTACACCCCCTCAAGATGGTGCAAAGATGTCTAACATGCCCAACTTGCCAATTTACTCTTCAAATGGTTGTCTTAACAGCTTCTTTGTGAAGATGTCTGCTCTTTGTTCTTTAGTAGGAACAAACGGAATACATATGCTTCCATCTTCCATTTTTTCCTTGATAAAGTGCTTATCAACCTCTATATGCTTTGTCCTTTCGTGAAGTACTGGATTGTGTGCAATATT
>JAOSBP010000008.1:24719808-24731902 GCA_027563825.1 Erythroxylum mucronatum
GAGGGGCCTCCCGGGCACCAACCCCCGGCGCGCCTTTATCTGTTTTGCAGGTATTTCATAGCCGGAGTCACTCAAACTATGGATCAAGTCAACAACGATCCGAGCCGGCGAAATCCGACTGAACCAAGTTTAATTGCAATAGAGTGTAATTTTGTTGTTACATTGAATTTGTTTCTTAATTTTCCTAACTACATTTTTAATATGAATTTTAGGATATATTCAATTTCCCAAATCAGGTGCAATCTTATGTGATGCAACAAGTGCATGCATAATATAAAAATCGACGTTATTATTTGCACAAAAGCTATCTCAAAAGCAAAGATTGCCCAAAGGATGTGGAGAAAGGTGACTGACAATGGTTGATTGAGAATAAATAGGAAACTCTAAGGTAATTTTAAAATTTAAGTACTTTAACTTATTTTGTTAGTCGTTTTCTTTTATTAAAAATAAATTGTTTATCAACGTATAGGAGCAAAGCGGAAGAAATACAAGTAATAGGGGAAATCAAGAAATGAAATCAGTTTTTTGGTACAAAGTCGATTGTGCAAATTGCATATGGGATGGTAAAGTAAAATTATATTTACTTAAAATTAAAAATATATTTTCTTAAAAAAATCAAGTTTCAAGTAATCATTAATATTCTTTGTCTTATCTTTTTGTTTTTTTAGAAAAATAAAGATTTCGATGAGTGACCCGATGTTGTTAAAGTTTGGAAGGTATCACGACAAGAGCCAAATGAAAATTGATCAGTTCCAAATGGAGAAGAAATAATGGTACGAAAGTTATAGTCAAAATAGATTTTTTGAAAAATTTAAAATCACGTTACTAAATTTTCAAATTCTATCTAAATATATAGAATAAGCCTCAAGAAGAGGGAGAAAAAAACAAAGAAAAGATTTCATTTGTATTTAAGCATTTCGGTCTTGTACTAGAAAGAAAATCAAGTTATTCACGTGGTTTAGGTGTTAAAGGAATAACATGTAAGTCCCAAGAAAAAATTCAAATTCTAGCTGAAGCTGAAGCTGCAAAGAAACGTGCAAGTGATTTAGATGATGAAGTTGCAAGACTTACTAAAATAAAAAAACAAAATGAAAAGATTTAAGCTCAAAATGAAAATATTCAAGCTCAAGATGTATATTGAGAAGCAAGCCACAAAAATGAAACAAATTTCAATTGTGTCTGCACATTGGACAAATACTGGAGTAATTAATAGTTTGTTACTCAATGTTTCTTCCTCAACTAGAGATCCAGCAAGTGCTACAACATCAAATACCCTAGCTAGTCATGTAATTTTATAAATTTATAAAATCTAGAATAGTTAGTATCAGTTCTTATCGTTATCATTATAATATATAAAATGTCAATGCTAAATTTATAGCTTAACATTTTATAAAACAATTAATTGATTCGATTTTTTATTTATTTTGTAGGAAACAAATCAATAGAGAACTTTATTTAGAAGAATAGCCATGAGAATTTACCTTAAAGAGTTTTAGCTTAAATTAGTACGTAGTATTTTGAGATAATTGTAATAAATATAATTATCTCGGATGTTAAAGTTTTCAATTTTACATATTAGAAATTAAAATTTTGTATATTTTGGTAATTTTTATATATACTAATAATTTTTATTTGCTTGTGTGAGAATATCTTGGCACTAAAAATCCGTATCATTTATAACAACTTCTATTTTATGGCTATCGTAAGCTTCAATTTAGGGATTGCTCAATAAGATTGAAGTAAACTTCGAATTAGGGCTTATGGCTAAAATTGCCAAACTTTGACTTAAAGATTGCTACTTGTGAAGAGAAACTTACAAAATAGACGACAAAACGCTATGGTCTATAATGACAAGAAGACAAAGAAGGAAACAAAGAGGAACTAGGAGATAATGTTTGGAATAATTTTCAAGTTGCCTTGTCTATAATGGATGCATGATAAGTGCTTTGTGGACCTCTTTTACGGATTGAGATGCACAACTAGTAAAGGGACTCTCGAATGTAAATTTTTCTAATGGATATTTGTCAGGACATTTAAATTAAATATTTTTAAAAGGTTAGGATTGATAGTTTAAAGAAAAATTAAAGTTAGCTTCATAATAGATAGTTTAACGAATAGTAGAAGCTGCCGTTTCAATTGTCATCAAAGCGTTTGTAGTCCAACGGTTAGGATAATTGCCTTCCAAGCAATAGACCCGGGTTCGACTCCCGGCAGACGCAAAGTTATTTGTTTTAATTTCTTTTTCCATAGCTAGTTATCAATAATCTTTGACTATTATTTTGCGGGACTGGGAGCAGATGGAGTTATTTGGTAAATATATGGGCAACCTTATCCATTTTGTCTTTGGATGGTGGTTGTAGTAGAAAAAAATTGAAATATAAGAATTAAAATCATTATTATAAATGAAAGAAAAACTAACATATAATATGACATGATTTATATAATAATTAAACAATATTATAGGATAGTACATGATAATTTTCGAAATATAAGAATTAAAATGAAAAGTTCAAATTATATGGAAGTCTAGTGTAATTAATCTTATTTGATATATCTATTCAATCCAAAACAAAATAAACTAAGTAGAATTTTAATAAACTACATTTCCAATAATATAGTTAAAAAGAATTAAATGAATATCAAATAAAATTTTATACAACAAATTAACAAAACTTGAAACTTTTTATATTTTTTTGAAGATAAGTTTTAATAAAAGTAAACAAGAGTTTTTTATTATTATTGTCATTCAACTGTAACAGTTTCATGAATTTTAATGTTCATTAAAGGAAAATAAGATTTTTGTGTTTAACTTAGAAAAAAGTAAAAGCTTTTAGACCATTATGAAAAATCACCTATTCGTTAAATTAATAAATTTAAATCAAACCTTTCACGCCTCATATCTGAAATGATACACTCATATTTTAATCTACACTGAAAACTTATTAAGCCTATTGTTAAGCAAGCTTTATATCTAATAAAACTTCCAATATCCGCAAGTATACGAATCGTAAACTTGTAGTATCGAAAAGTATCAATCCCACGGGAAATAAGTAAAACTAGTTGATCCTAACTTTGTCTAAGTCAATAAAAGATGATATGAGTGAAATAATACTAGAAAATTAAAACAATTAAATCAAATAACAAATATCAAATAAGTTACCATAATTATTTAAGGATGATCAAGGATGAATATATAGGATTTATTCTTTCATTATTCTGCTCCTTTAACAATTATTGACCCAATTATGGCTCGATCCTAGATTTACCAGGGTTTGATTACTCTAAAGACCTAACCAATTAACCCTAATTGAATATGAAAATTCAAGAATTGCAATTAAGTTTTGAAGTTATTTCCCTCGTGTTTTCAATTAGTTCTGAAGTATTTCCCTCATGTTTTCAATTAGTTTTAAAGCTATCTATTTAATAATCAAGTCCTCACACAAGATCTCTCTTATCATTAATTGCATGACATATTAAATCAACAACTCTCATTGCACAATTTTATCAGATTACTTTTGACTCACTCTCTCGATTTATTGCTAAAGTATGAACATGCACAATTAACACAACCCAAAATATGTATTGAAGAAATAAAGATCAAAGTCATAAAATAAGTACGATGGAAATTAGAATATCATGAACGTGATAGACAACTGGAAATTCAGTTTACACTTCAAGTATTACCAAAATAACAAAGAAAAAAGAAAGAAAAACTCTATTCGAAGGTTAATCTGGAAAATTGAAAATATGGACGTCTTTCTTGATGTTAATGTTCTTAAATAGTCTCCTAGGATCTTGGGGGTGTAAATGGGGTTTTTAACCTTTGATCGGTTCCAAAAATCCCCCCAAATCTTAAAATAGATGGGAAAAGTCACGCCTGGGAAGCCTTTGTCACGATCATGACATGGCAATGGAGTTACAATTGTGACTCTAGGTAATTCTCTTCTGTTATGATTGTGATATGGGAGACATGATTGTGACTCTGCCTTGCAAGTCCCTGCATATCCAACTTCTTTGTTATTCACTTATCTAATTTCCAACACCAATAAACACATCAAACACCTCATAAAACATATAATTATGATTGAAAACATGCTCTAAAGTACATAAACACTTAGAATATAAACACTCACATTAACACAATTTTAAGCCTATACATGAAACAATCATATAATAAACACCTATAAACACACTAAAACAAATATTAAAACATATTATAAACTACACCTATCAACATCCCCACACTTAAACTTTTTCTTGTCCTTAAGCAAAAAACAAAACACAAACTCAACAAACCAAACATAAACACATGCATTCATGCAATATGAAATATTTAATACTGAGATAAATGCATCTAAATTTATGGAATCAATTTAACTGCAAAAATCAATCGTTCAAATTATTCCAACATACTAACCTATTCATTTTATGATTAAGCACTTTGAATTGAATATACATATTAATCAAAACATTAACATCCTATTCATTCACCTATAGCACTTTATACACATACATTTATAATTAGTAGTAAATCAAAATTGCAATTATCACTAAGTATCCCTTCATGAAAATTTTTGCTATTTTCAAAGATCGGTAGGATTATTTATCGAGACACCACTTTTTAATTTTCTTTAACGTTAACCTAGTATTTTGACGTGAAGACAAACATTTTGTCGTGAATGCCCTTGGTTACTCAACTAGGCCATGTTTTATTAATTAGCTTGGTTGAAATATCATTTTAGTCATTTGACGCGAAGACAAATATTTTATCGTGAATGCCCCTAGTTACTCAACTATATCACATTCTCAATTGGCTACCAACTCTATTCATAACCTAATATTTGTTTCAAAAGGGTTAGCAAAATAGTTATTTAATTAAGACACACTTTTTTTTAACATATAGCCTGCCTCATTTCTTTTATTCAATCATCCTTATGAAAGATTACTAATGATACTAACTCATTCAATTGACTTATAATTATAAATGTATACAAAATATTTCCTAAAGTGAACAAAATAAATGTCATATCCTAATTATCATGCATATTTAACCAAAGATACTTAAAACATAAAATTCACAAATCAACATGCCTTTACAAATTAAATGACTATGTGCAAAGCTAAACTAATTCCATAAAGTTATTGCCATTGATGCATTCAAACAATTCACACATATGTAACATATGTTCGCATAATGTCAACCTAATCGGAAACTAACAATATGGTGTGCAAAATTCACACACATGAAATGCCAATGCAAAATCCTCTCCACACTTAGACAACACATTGTCCTCAATGTGAGAAAACAAACAACAAATATATAAAAATGACCAGACATAACATAAAACTTGTTAAGGAGATTGGAGTGGTAATGTTGTTCGAGACGGAATGTGAACACCCTAATTAGTGAAGTATTTGAAAATCTTCTTGATGTCACGTCATTGTCATCTTTGTTTTTACACCATCACGTTCAAAAGTTTGTTATTGTCTGAAACTACGTTAAAGAAGATCTCCCAACTACCTCTTCATCATCCTTAATCTCTTCACTAGTTGAGCCTTCATTTTGCTATTGTGGTGGTGCGGAGCTCCAACTAGCCTGTCTTGTCCTATGTTTTACATGTATTTTGGAGCTAACATCATGGAGGCCAATGTGTTCGATTGCCAAGATTTTAGCTAGTGTTAAATGTGTATGATTTAAAAACTCAGGAAAAACAATTGTTAGTCCATCACATTCAAACTATAGTGCACAATAGATGTGGTGACAATATAACCTATACCAAGATGGCTACTTTTTCTTTTTAAGGGCAACAACTATGAATTGAAAAATGTGGGTAATTGTGCAAACTTTAACATCGTTATCCATGTAGTACAACATGAATAATTCCTTCACAGAACATTATAACTTTCTGATTTATCAAACACAGTTTGATACATAAAATTATGCAATAACAAATCTTTAGGAGTAAGTATGACATTATTTATATGCATTTCTAACATTAAAATTATCCAACCTTGTTAAAGTTTTCCAACGTCGCTTGGCAAGAAAATCATCATTTCAATAATGTCAAATGAGGAAATCCACCAAATCTAGCTAAAACATCATAATACAAATGATAAGTTTGACCTCTCAAATGAAACCAAAATTTAGTTGGATTCTACAACGCAAATTGAAGAGTAGTGTAAAATTCAAGGGCCAATTTTTTTTATACATAATGTAATGAAAATTAATAAATTTATCCTCTTGATTGTTATCAAAGCCTCAACGTTGGCCTTCAATCCTAGATTGTCTAAAATATCAAAGTCAAAATACCTAGAAGAGAGCGAAGAGTTTGGAATAAGATACCTTCATCTTTTGAATAAATCATAAACGAAGCTCCAAAGTCCGCAGCCCTATCTTATGCTCCACTGCTTGCCACTGGTGCTTTTCCTTTGGAATAGTTTTATCTGCAGAATTATTCCATCCTTAGGTGTGCCCACGCTAAGTCACTGAATTTCTATCAATTTGGGGATTTTGGAATTCCTTCCTTATTTTGCATCTTTTTGATCCTATTTCGTCCCTAAGGTGTTGAAAACCATTTGTAAACAATTATAAGATAATTCCATTAATTTTGGATAATAATTTCAACACATCAATAATAATTAAGTACAAAATAAGTGCAAATTGATGACTTAACAAATTCTCCCACACCGAACCTTTGCTCGCCCTCGAGCAAACATGTCAAACCACTACACTCAGTCAATTCATCCTTCATAAGATCAAGTGCACACAATTCATTAACGTGGGCTAGTAACAGTTATGTTGCAACACATATCATAATTGCTTTTCACCAATGCAATTAAACGAAGTCAAAATAAGACATCTTTGTTCAAAAGCAAACATGAAATCAAAATGAATTCTTCTCACAGATTTTGCTCTTACACTCAAGTGTTTGAGGGTAAAGTGTTTCTTTCAAATTTCACTCTAACATATTGCACTACCATAGGCTTGCAATTTCACCAGTTATAATTCATTTAGATCACATGAGCTAATAGATCATACGGACTTTATTTAGGGTTGTAATAGGGCTAGGTTCAAAGGTAAGGAAAAGTAGCAAAGGGTTAATCACAAGCATTCACAAAGTACCAAGTAAAAGGGACACGCAAATTAAAATTATGAGATAAACATGAATAAAAAGTACTGCAACTACTCATTACTAACTAGTACTACTATTCTTTATTCTTCTTTTCTTTTTTTTCTGATTTTTTCTTTTTCCTTTTTCCTTTTTCTTTTCCTTTCTTTTCTTTTTCCTTTCTTTTTTTCAAATAATGCTAAGAATAAGGAAAAACAATAAAAAAAGAGAAAATAATAAACATATAAGTAGAAGCACCTATAAAAGTATCTCAGAATAAAATATAAAACAAAAGTCCCAAATTACTCAATGCTTCATTCAACTTGTGATAGGGTAAGGATAATGGGGTTTTTGGATTTTAAAATAAGGTGATTGATTGAAAAACAAGGATAAAGGCTCAAAAATGTTTGCAAAGGGAAAATAGATAGGTGGGTCAATTTTAAGCTAAGGGTGTAAAAACAAGGAAGGCCTTAATCATTTTTATATCCCGTGTGATCAAACAAATTCAAACCAGTTCCATACAAGTTCTGAAGGCAACATGAATAGAGGAGCATCACACAATTCAAAGAAATAGCATGACATAAAGATGATGTCATTTAGGCTCAAGTTCGCTCACAGGTTTAATTCACGAATTCACCTTAATTCCACAATTTACCTCATCACTGAAATGTCAAAACTTTGACTATAAGATAAGTTATTGCAATCAATTAACATGATTCACCTCAAAACTCACTTAGCCCAATTTAATTTCATGCATATACCCAATCTCATCCAAACTAATATGACAAAGCTTCATGGTTTAACACACAACAATCATACAAAAATCAACAAAATTTACACAACAACCAAAAAATAGTCACACACTAAACTCCAATTCTTTCCCCCACACCTAGACCAACATTGCCCTCAATGTTAAAGAAGCATAAATATAAAGGAAAAGATTAAAGAAGGCTTCTTTAATTGGAAGTGTCAAAATCATGATGTTGGCGGATGTGGTGGAGAAATAAGAGTTGGCGCTGGGGCTATGGCAGAAGGTGGTTTGGTGGTGTGTGAAGGTGATTGTGGTGGAAAAACATCAGCAGAAAAATGTATGGGCATGACAAGCCTACGAGATTCAACTGAACAATATATGTTCATAAGATTTTATATATTTAATTGCTGAAGTTTAGTTCTAATTTATCGTGCTTTATGATAGAAACTATTTTCAAGTGTGAGGAGGAGATAGTTAGTGGGTATGCTAGCTTATAAGTATCAGGTTGCTGGATTGTTAATTGGTTTGTTTGTATTCATACTATAGCTATTGAATTTTCTCTATGAAATGCCATATTTTGCTCTATGCAATTCCACTAAAGTATTAGATAAATAATAAAATAAATAAATTGACAAAAGTTGATGTGTGAATTACAGAGCTATTGCATATTAGGTGATTGTATGTTTCTATTTATTGAGACCTTTAATGAAAATTGCCAAACTACCTCATTAAGCATACGAGTAAGAGTCTTTGTTGATTTTCCACTAACATAACATAATGTTCTCATTCTTATATTTAATTAATAGGCATTGTGATAGAAATAATGAATACTCTAACAAATTCAACTCAGATGCTACAAGAATGCATGAAAAAAAATTGAAGACAGAAACTAAGTGTGTGGAGAAAGTCTGAAAGCTGTTGAAGATAGAGAGAAGGGAGAAAGTAGTTCCCGATATGTCTTACAATAGAAACAACAAATTGAATCAATGTTAAGACAAGCACACGTGACTCATTAATTCATATCTGAAGCTTTAACACAGTACGTAGTCGTTCTACATACAAAAGCTAAGAATCAAGACACACCATGTGATTCACTCAAGGCAGAAACTAATTGGTCAAAGCATAGTAGTTTATTACATCAAAAGCTACACTTACAAACATTGCTATTTTACATGACTAGAAGACAAAAGGAAAACGCAACAGAAAATGATATAAAACACAGACATATAACAGATGAATAAGTGACTCATGTGAGGCACATGTCCTCTTCTTCATCAGCCATAAAACAACGTAGAAGCATCAGACAAAGGAACATTCCAAGATTATCATATTACAGAAAACTTCATTTGTTCATCTGATTGTATTCTATCTTTGAGAGTTGAAAAGAAAGTGAGAAATAGATTCAGAGAGTGCTAGTACACCTAATGGTACTAGGAGAGTTTCTTGGAGAGGCTCTTTGCAAGTGTAGATCATACACTCTTCTCTGTAAAAATCACCACTGAAGTACAAACCTTAGATGTAGATAGTCATTCATTATCGAGCCAAGTGAAAACTAGTCTTCTTTATTTTATGCATTTCCATTTCTGCAAAGTTTACAAAATTTCATTAGTTTCTTGTGTTTAAAGAACAACAGTAAAGCATTAAATCATAACAAAAAGTGATATCAGAGCATTCAAGACTTCCTGGGCCATTTCTTGGACATTTCAAGCATCAAATATTCATCAAGATTCATCAAAAAAGTCAGCAAGTGAAAATATTTAGATTCTTTACATTACAACAAGCATGGTAGGCAAGGAAATGGAAATATTTTCTGGTAAAGAAGACTTTACCATCTGGAAAATCCAGTTGTAAGCACTTCTTGAGTCATATGACTGCTATAGTGCTATAGATGATCAGTATGACCTAGAGACTAATCCTATAAAGAAGCTAAAGATGCAAAGACTTGCTCATTGCAAGTTAATGCTTTACTTATCACCAACAGTGATAAGGAAAGCACAAAATTGTAACTGTGAGATCCCACATCAGTTGGAGAGGGGAACGAAGTACGCCTTTTAAGGGTACGGATACCTCTTCCTTACAGACGCGTTTTCCATAACCTAATGCACCGGATCCTATCGAAACTTCAAGGTTAACTGTGCTTGGGTGAAAGTAGTTCTAGAATGGGTGACCTCCTGGGAAGGCCTCGGGGAAAGCAAAACCGTGAGGGTTTGGCTAGGTCAAGGCCCAAAGCGGACAATATATGTAAGCGGGTGATCTGAGATATTAGAGTGGCATCAGAGCCGGTACCCGAATTATTGTGTCAGCTAGGCTAGACCCCAAAAGAGGGTTAGACCCTAAGGTAGATAGAGAGTGTGAGATCCCACATTGGTTAGAAAGGGGAGAAAAGTACGCCTTATAAGGGTACGGATACCTCTCCCTTACAGACCCATTTTCCATGGCCTAATGCACCGGAGCCCATCGGAACTCCGAGGTAAAATGTGCTTAGGTGAGAGTAGTTCTAGGATGGGTGACCTCCTAGGAAAGCCTTGGGAAAAGAAAAACCATGAGGGCTTGGCTGGGTCAAGGCCCAAAGCGGACAATATCTGCAAGCGGGTGATCTGGGATATTACAGTAACACTGCATAGAAGCTTTGTGTGAAACTTGATGAATTGTATGCCAAGAAGTGTCTTCGTTACAAGATGACATTTCTTTACAACCTTGCAAACTACAAAATGAACACTTCAGTCTCCTTAGATGATAACCTAGGTTATTTCTTTAAGCTAGTACAAGATTTAGAAGCTACAGATGAGAAAATAAGTGAGGAACATCAAACTGTAGTAATCCTAAATACATTGCCTTCTGAATTTAATGCATTCAAGAAGGTAATCAGGCATGCAAGTGGAGAATCACTTACTGTAAAGAGAGTTTTAGATTCTCTTTTGGAAGAAATAGTTAAAGTGAATCCATTTAACAAAGAGGAATCTCATAAGAAAAATAGCAAGAATGGAAAGTAGAAGAAGGGAAGTGGGAAAGAAAAACACTCTAAGGAAGGTGGAAATGAAAAGAAGAAAAAGGGAAAAGTGAAGACATGCTTCTACTATAATAAAGCAGGAAATTTTGTGAGGGATTGTAGGAAAAAGAAAATCAATGAGGCAACTGAAAGTGGAGTTTCAGGAAATGTTGAAATGCCTGAAGATTCCAGTGAAGATGAAATTTTGGTTGTAATTGAGGATTGTGAGGACCTTAGTAGGGAATGGATATTTGATTCAGGGTGCACTATGTATGTCACACCTCATAAGGAATGGTTCACAACATTTGAACCAGTGACTGTCAAGGTTAAAATGGCAGATTTTGGGTAGCAAAGGATAGAGGGTGTAACATCTCGTTTCCATTCAAAAGGTTAGAATCCTAAAAATTTGGTGCATGTAAGATCAATCAAAGAAATTGGGACAACACATCTCATGCTTATGCATTACATAAGGTGCACATGCACATGAATAGTAAAATTTGCACATGAAAATGACTGTACATGCATTCATGACATTTCCTGGTATAATTGTTAATAAATGTAATTGTTATTAAAAGAATGTGACTTGTGTGCATGAAAAATTGAGTTGGAGAGGGTCATTGTGGTTTTCGAATTTTTGGAGAATTTTAGAAATTTTTTTTCGAAATTTCGGGATAATTTCTGGATTAGGAAAAATGCCAAGGGGCAGAATAATTGTTTACCGGTAGTAGAAATCACTGTCCAATGGCAATGAAAATTTTTCTAAATGACTCTAGGAATTAATATCAAGTGCCATTAAAAATTTGGGAGAAAATTGGAGTAGAAATTGACATTTATTTGGAAAAAAACCCAAACGAATGCTTTAAAAATGAGACATGTGGCAAGTGACAAGTGTCACTTGCCTAACCATGTCTTAGACTTTGTTTTTTATTCATAAAACCCTCCTTTTTGGTAGTCTTCCACGATACTTTTCAAGTTAGAAGGCTAAGAGGTTATTTTCTTCTTATTTTCCTCTCCATCTTCGTGAATTGCTCCCTCCTTCTCATCCATTTTTATTTTTCTTCATTTTCTTCCATCCTCATCAATATTTCACCTTGCTTGCTCTTCTTTTGGTCATTAAAAATCCAACCTAAGCTTTGCACCCTCAAGATGATGATGTCGTGTATGTAGGGGGAGTTAGAGAGTTTGTGGTAGTTTTGAAGATTTGAAGAATTGGAAGCTTAATTAGGTAAGAATTGTGTCTAATAT
>JAOSBP010000008.1:24736913-24753183 GCA_027563825.1 Erythroxylum mucronatum
CTTTCTTCATAAATCATTCTTCAACCCCCATTATTAAGCAAGAAAAGAGAAACCTAACAACAAACCCAACAAAATTCGAAATTCCTTACCTTTATGTAAAACCCACGAAATCTTCTTCTCTTCCTTGCAAAACCTTCTTCTCTTCTTCTTCTTCTTCTTACTTGGTCGAAACTCACTCTTCATTTTTTCTTCTTTCAATTTTCGGCACTCCCTTCTCTTTATTCTTGAAGTTTCGAAACTCTTCTTTCTTTTCTTTGAGAGATAACGAGCTTCTCTCTTCTTTCTCTAGCAACTTCCTGAAGCTTCTCTCCAAAGACTTAAAACATTAACTCCTAACTTATGCCAAACGACTACACTTCATATTCTCCCACTTTTCTTATTTTCCATCACATTTTCGTGGGCTTCCTTCATTTCATACGACCACTACTTCATTAGCCTCCTTCATTCTTTTTATTTCCTTTAATTCTCATTTCATTTCAACCTAAATGGGCTCTAGCCCAAAGGCTTCTTTCCTTCTCATTCATTCTCTTTTTAATTGCAACCTAATGGATCCTAATGGACCCTAGCCCATTTGTTTCATTTCTTTCTTTTTCATTTAATCCTCCTTAAAAACCCTAAGTCTTAACCTAACACTTTAACTCATACTTAAGCCCAAGACTCCAAGCCCAAGGTAGTTTCCATCTTTCTCATGAAATTGCTATTTAAATGGACCTTGGCCCATTTACTTCCTTTACTCTTCATTTAAAAGACCATTAAAAGGGCTAAAAGCCCAAGCTACCATTCTTCTTCATTTAATTAAACTAACTAACTTAATGCTTAAGCCCACTTCCACTTAAGCCCAAGCTTCTATCTTTCTCATTTAATAGCAATATAAAAGACTATAAAGTCCACTTAATAAACCTTAAGCCTTCAAATCATATTTAACTTCCTAATTGCTCTTTCAATTCAACTTATTCTATTTAAATTCTAATAACTCATAAAACTTTCAATTCATATAATTCCTTTTAATACTAATAATACCTCACAAAATAATAATTTATCAAAAAATCTAATTTCACTAAATCCTTCATTAAATAATCATAACTTAAGCAATAAAATCCTCAATTTATTTCAACCAAATTACAATTAATCAAACTAAAATCTTCAAAATAATTTTAAACATGCCTCAAAATAATTTACACATGCTTATTACGAATCGGGGCCCAACATTTCACTTTTGTAACAATAGGAAGACTACGTGAAGACTAGGCTCTGCCGCATTAAATGATGTGCTGCTACATTAAATGATGTGAAGACAAGTGCTCCACTCTATGCCCACTCTATGCTAAAGATATGCGAAGACTACGTGAAGACTAGGCTCTGCAGCATTAAATAATGTGCTGCTACATTAAATGATATGAAGACAAGTGCTCCACTCTATGCTAAAGACGCAAGGATGAAAAGAAAAAAGCTATATAGACGTGAGGATAAGGGAAAATAATAACGTGAAGTTCAAGAATAAAACAGCTGCAAAGACGAAGACGTGAGGAAGAAGAAAACAGGTATACCTGTCTCAGATTTAAAAGGTGCATGGATCGAGAAACATTATTTTGGTTCTTTATAAAGAATTAGATGAGGTCTTTTTTATGTTTAGTGTGAAGCAAAAACCAAAGAGTTGAAAGTGCATCATCTTCTTTATCGTTACAAAAAATTGCAGAAGCTTATTCTCAAAGCAGAAGTTCTACATGTTGCTTTTAGTAAGTATGGCTACATCTCTTTTTCTTTTCACGGTTTTCATCTCTCCTCCATGATGCCTAGTTTCTCTATTTTGTTATGGGTCTAGTGTTATGGATAAAAGAGACAAGAGAAATCGCAAAAGCAACAGATAGATATGAAAACAAACCTGGAGATATTGCAACACCGGCGAAGACACAGAAGATGAAGTCGGCGCAAAGAAGAGAAAAACTTAAATATGATATGTTTTTCTGACGCTTATGAAAACCTATTCCCAAAAATCACGAAAACGTTATTTTTACATTTTCGTAAAATAGTTGTCGTTTTAAAAAAATGAAATATATAAACGTGTTTAACCAAACACGATTTTAAGAGTCGTTTTTTAATTTACAAAAACCACAATAAGAAACCTTAAAAAAATGAAAACAAATAACCCCTTATATACTAATTCAAATATCAATATATTTCTCTACTCCTTGGAATATTCAAGAATTCTTCTTCACCACTCCCTATCCCAAATAAGTTAGTATACACAACTATTATCAATGTGAACATAAATAGTCACCTCTTTTTTATGCCACTAATAATTACCTCCTTTTCTCTTCCTTACTTGATTCAACAATTTACTTTTTGATACCAATTTCCTTGATTTGTCTAATATAATGTTTCTTATTAATTTTCTCTTTGAAATTAATTTTGAAGATAATGTGGATATTCCACATGTGATTGTTGATAAGTTATATATATAAAAAAACTTTTAATACTGAAAGTATACAGATCGAATCTTATAGATGAAAGATATCATTCCCATGAGGGTTAGATTATTCACCTAACAATTTGAATACTTTGTCTAAGTTAATAAAAGATTGAATAAACTAAAGTTAAAATTAATTAATTAAAAATAAAATAAAATAAACTAACAAAATTAAAAAATTGAATAAGTGAAGATATCAATAAGAATGAACTTAATCAATAATAGAAACTTAAAGGTTATTCTATCTTTGTTTTGTCTTACCTTTATCTTGTTAATTCAATTATGTTTGATCTTAGATATCTTAAGGTTTTGATTACCACCTATCAGGATCTAATTAAGTAATCCCAATTGAAAGATAACAATAGAATTGCGACTTCTCAATTCACAAAACTGCTCTTAACTACTCAACTAGATTTGAAGTAATCCTAAGGATAATTAAATCACAATTAAGTTCTCTTTTCAACTATTTATTAATATGATATTTGTAGGTCTATTTAAGTTACCAACTCTCGTTTCACACCTTATCACATATAACTTTGATTCAATCTCTTGATTTATTACCTTGTATAAGCATGACAAGTACCAAAAAGCATTAATATATATATATTGAATTCATCAAGAATCAAGCAAAATAAACCAAGTCAAGAATTTACCCTAATATTGAATTATAAATCCATAATCATGTTAACATACCACTAATCAAAATTAACATCCAAGGGACTGAAATATAAGAAGAGAAAAGAAAGAAAACAAATTTAAGTCTTGATATGAAAATTTTGGAAAACTAGAGTTGATCTTGATGTCTCCACTTTGATCCCCTTATTTCTGATGTGGAGCCTGGTTTTTGGTTTTTGGTTTTTTTCTTTGTGTTAAATAATTTTTAATCCTTGTAGGCTTTCCCCACTTATTTGGTTTCCAAAGATAGCCTCCAATCATCAAAAGTACAAAACACTTGCGAGCTATAAAAGTAATGCATGATTGTGCATCCTATCCAAGCTCTCTGTCATGATCGTGCATAAGATGCATGATCATACAAGAGGCTTATCCCCATGCAGCTAACATGCACAATCATGTAAAAATCATGCATGATCGTGTATGCTCTTATTCTTCAAGTCCTTCTTCATCTCTTCTTCAATTTTTCATGTTTTCACTTAGTAACAAGCACATTAAACAACCCTTTAAACATAATATTAAGATCAAATTCTTGCTCTTAAACAATCAAACAATTAAAACACATAAAATTACTAACATGAAAACAATTCTAAGTCCTAAACATATGATTATCATCTAAGAAAACACTTAAACCTCTAGAAAAATATATTATAATATACACATATTAACATCCCCACACTTAAATATTTTCTTGTCTTTTAAAAAACTAAAACCATAAAACAAAAGAAAATACACAAACATATAAACACACAATCATATAATAATGCAATAATGATACAATGTCATCAAATCTTATGGAAATAACTTAACCTCAAACATTAAGCATTTAAAAAGTGCTAACGCACTAACTTATTTAATTCAAAATTAAGTGCTTTGATTTGAATACACATATCAATCAAAATATTGACACCCTATTCATATGCCTATGGAACTTGTAAACATGCACTCGTTATTATTGATCAATTAAAAAGGTAAACTATCAGTAAGTAACCCTTCATAAAATTCTTGATATTTTTATGAGGTCATTAGGTTTAATTTTATTGCAACCTCTATCTTTTTATATTTTCTTTAATGATCATATAGTCTTTTAACGCGAAGGCAAACACCTTGTCATAAATATACCTTAGTTACTCAACTAGGTTACATTTTTTATTTAGCTTGGTTAGAGTGTCATTATAGCCTTTTGTTGTGAAGACAAATATTTTATTTTTAATGCCCCTAGTTACTCAGGTATATCACAACTCTTAAATGGATACCAGCTTTATTCTTAACCTAATTTTGTTTAAAGGGCCAATAGACTAAGGATTTTGTTTAACACTTTTTTTAAATTTCTTAGCTTACCTTATTTCTTCCTAGTCAATTACTCTCATAAAAGATTACTAATGATGTCTACCAATTTAATTAAATGTAATTACAAATGTATCTAAAAAATTTCATAAAGTAAAACAATAGGTTTCATCCTAATTAACATGCATATTCATCACAAAGACACTTAAAATATAAAATTCACAAGTTAATATGCCTTTACAATTTAAATGATCATGTTTGAAAGTAAGCCAATTTTGTTCAATTTTTGTCATTGACACATTCACACATCATGCAACCACATGTTCACATATTGTCAACTTACATAAAACTAACATAACGAAAGTGCATAATTCACACACATAAATAATGTGCAAGTGTATATATGCCCCCATACTTGAACAAAACATTGTCCTTAATGTGGAGATAGAAACAATAACAATAAAGAGAAATAACAATAAATAAAAAAGCATGAGCAACAATACTTATGGAAATTCGGGCGGTGATGGTGTAGGATATAGAACTTGGATAGCAAAAAAAATTTAACAATTTCTTCATCTAATATCGCTGATGGTGCACAAACTCCTTCAGTTATGCCTTCATAGTTTCCAGACAACCCTCTAGGTGTTTGTTATTCTCTTCCATTTTTTTCAAACACCTTCTCCCAGGCTTCTTCCTCCTCCTTGGATTCATCATTTGATGAGGCTTGTTGGTGTTGTTGTGGAGGTGTAGGACTAGAACTCATCTATCTTATCCTGTGTTTAACTTTTGATTTAGAGCTGATATCTCAGAGAATACCTGATCGAATTGATCGAGTCATGTAAGAACAAGGTTCAAATCTACCAGTCTGTTAGGATGCCTCAGTTGCATGCATCACCGCACTTCTACTTGACACCTATCGGAGAGGCTCAGTGAAATAGACATATCTATGAAGATGTGGACTACCTGTAGACAGAAAGACCCTATGAAGTTTCACTGTTCCCTGGGATTGGCTTATGTATAAAGTTGAACCTTATTATCCATGCACCAAAGTGTAAATAAATCTTTTTTATAGCATTTGTTACTTTACTCTTAGCAAAAAATAGTATAACACATGAATTTATGCAATAACAAGTTCTCAAGATTCTTACTAACATTATTAGGTGCATGTGTGGATCGAACACATCCATCCTTGTTACAATTTTCATGTTTTTCAACAATTTTTTATTTAGGAAAACCAAATATTTCTTTCATGAAATCATTAACCAAATTATAAGGTTTTCCTAGCAATTGAAACCAAAAATGATCTAACTTACCCAACTCATAGTATAAAGTAATGTAAAATTCTCGGGTCAATTCTTCAAACACAAGATAATCTTAATGTATAAATTTATCCCATTGAATTCTAACACTCAAAACCTCATATTTTTCTTTCAAATATAAATCTTCTAAGTATAAAAAAATAAAAATATTGAGGTGCAACAATTATTTTAAAATGAAGGTTTTGAAATTTCTTACCTTCTTCTGGATAGAAGATAGGAAAAGGAGCTCCGAAATCCTTGGCCAAATTACGTGCACCATTATTTGACACCTTCGTTTTTCCTTTGTGGTTTGAGCATTTTGCAATTTGTTTGATTCTTGGAGAAATTATGGAGAGAAAAATTTGCAAAAGTAACCAAGAAACCATAATAAAAACACATTAGAGAGCTAAAAATGTATGAGAGAGAAAGTGTGGATAAAATCTTGTAGAACCCACTAAAAGATGTGTTTTAGGGTGGGAATCACTATATTTGTAAGGAAATAATGTTAATCTAGAAGAAAGATGAAAGAAAAGAGTGAAATCTAAATGAAACTTTAGAGAGATTTGAGAGAAAACAAGATGCTATAGAGGTGGGATGATACTTAGAAAGAGAAGATGAGAGATGGTAGAAGAGAAAAAGGCTATTTATAAGGGTTAGGGTTTAGGGGAAGGGCCAAAAAAAGGGTTTACACGATCATACAAGTGTGTGAAGGCATCTGTCATAATCATGTAAGTGGTGCATGATAATGACAGAACATGCATTATGTCATGCACGATTAGACATGGCCTTGCTCCTTCTAAAATTAGCACGTTATGCACCATATTCCTCCAGCATCCTGTAACACCTTTCCAAATATGATATTCATCAACCAAAATCACTTCAAAAATAAGAAATAAAATCACATGCAAGAAATTCCCCTGTCCTTTGTTATTCTTTCTCTTCTTGAATACTAAATTCATTCATGTCATCAACCTTGGTAGCCTCTTCACTTTGAGGCATTAATAAGTTCCAATAATATGTTGTATTTGGCTTAGTATAAATATGCTCATCTAGTGTATTATGAAGTTAGTTTTGCATGCAATATGTATTCTCCCATATATAATCTGGTGTTTGATATTGATGATTAGAATGGTTACCCCCATAAATGTCACAACACAATAAGGATATTGATTGTGCCTTCAGTGTTACTTGGAAGACTATCCACATTCCTTGTTAATAATACATTAGCAAGTAGCCTAACTTGAACCTCTAAGTTATGAATAGAAGAGAGTGGTCCTTAATTATTTGATCAAACTTAGCTTCCATCCTCTTATGACTTTCATTTTGGCTGTCAAGCTTGGAATTTAGCACACCTATTAACTTGTCTAACGTGGACTCCAAGGATCTAAGCATATCTTACTAGAACCTTGGTGGACCTTATGCTCTTATGTTGTTTCTTGAATTGTTAGTCTAAGAATAATTTGGGTAGTTATGCCACTAAAGATTATATGACTTAAAGTAACTCCCATCCATATTGTAATGTCTTCACTGGGTTCGAGGAAAAGATCTACAAATTGTTCAGTTTCTCTTTGTGGTTCGTGTGTTAATATACCTAAAATCACACAAGAAAAGTAGTAAAGTCCTTAAATCAAAAGAATTCAAATTGTATGACATGCTAAATCAATCCCAGGCAATGGTGCCAAAAACTTGTTGATAAGCTTTATACAAAAAACTTTCACTCCTACAAGTATACAGATCATATCTTATAGCATAAAAGATATCATTCCCATGAGGATTGGATTAGTCACCTAACAATTTGAATACACTTTTTCTAAGATAACAAGATTGAATAAACTAAAAATAAAATAAAATAAACTATTAAAACAAAACAATTGAATAAGTGAAGCTAGCAATAAGAATGAAGTTAATTAATAATGGAAACTTATGGATTATTTTATACTTGTTTTGTCGTCCCTTTGTCTTGCCAATTCAATTATGTTTGATCTTAGATATCCTAATTTTTTTGTTACCCCCTCTCTAGATCTAATCAAGGAGTCCAAATTGAAATAGATAATAATATAATTGTAACCTCTTTATTCACAAAACAACTCTTAATTAATCAATTGGATTTAAAGCAATTATAAGGATAATTAAATCACAATTAAGATGGCTCTTCAATTGTTTATTAATATGATATTTATAGGTCTATTAAATTATTAAATTTTATTGTGCACCTTAACATATATAACTTTGATTCAATCTCTCGATTTCTTATTAAGTATAAGCATGAAAGTATCACAAAGAATATATATATATATATACATATATATATATTTGAATTCATCACGAATAAAGTTAAACAAACTAAGTCAATAATAAACCCTAATATGGCTTTAGAAATCCATAATCATACCCAAAATACCACTAATCAAAATTAACATCCAAGACAATGAAATATAACAAAAGAAAATATAGAAAACAACTTCTAATGTGCAACCTACTTTTTGTTGTTTTTCTTTGCCTTAAATACTTCTTAACCCTTCAAGGGTTCTTCCTATGGTTTCTCCAATTATTTTGGTTCCAAAAATAGGCCCCAATCATCAAAAGTACAAAAAAACTCGTGAGTTGAATGCACGATCGTGCATCCTATCTAGGCTTTTTATGACAATTATGTATTAGATGCACGATTGTGAAAGAGGCTTATCCCTATGTAGTTAATATGTCGATCTTGCAAAAATCTTATATGCTCTTATTCTTTAAGTCCTTCATCTTTTATTTAATGCTCTTATTCCTTAAGTCCTTCATCTTTTATTTAATTTTCCTATTTCCAGTCACTAACAAACACATCAACCCTTAAAACATAGTATTAAGATCAAATCCTTGCTCTAAAACAATCAAACTAATAAAAAAACATTAAAAAAACACTAATAAGAACATAATTCTAAGTCCTAAACACATGATTATCATCTAAGAAAACACTTAAAAGCACACTTAAACCTCTAGAAAAACATTCTATAATATATGCCTATCAATGATACCAAACAGAAGTGATACTAAATATTGATATTAATTTTATACCACTTTAAATGATAACTAGAAAAAAAAAAGTAATAAGCTTCAAGTTACTACAAGAACTTGGGTCCTTGAAGATTAGCTACAAAACCTTTTTCTACTTATACTTTCTCATGTCTACTTAACAAAAAGCATTTCAAAAATCAATATCTATTTATATATCTAAAATTACCTCATATAAAAAGATTTAAATCTTTTTACCCTATATTATCGTTGAGGTCTATATAAATGTGTTTCTTACATGCCTCTTTTTAGGTACTTCTAAGAAAATTGTGCTTATATTTATGTGTAACGTTATGCCTTCTAAGTCTATAATGTGAACTATATATAAATTAATGAAATTTCTCTTTTACTTAGCACTTAAAGGATGATGAATGAGCATGAAGTTTTCATGTTTATAATTTTATACAATATGCTCATTTAATGTCGTAACTGTAGGCTTATCATAATGTATATGCTTGCACTTCACAAAAAATAGTCTTGGCATTTTAGGCTTTAATAAGACATTTTAGTTTATCATTTTTTAAATTAAACTTAGAGAATGAATCTTTAATGAAATTAATCTCTTTCTTCAATATCTTACTCTCATGCATAAATCATGTTCAATGTTATTAGCAAAAGCCACATTTTTAAATCCTAACATGTCATGAATGTCACATTTCATTTTCAATCTCATCAAAATGGATTAGTTAATTTATGGTTGAATTATATGATTAGTATTTACACAAATTGATTTATAGTTGTGAGTTTATGTCTATGACTGAATTATTTAATCAGCTAATCAATAATCATAAAAAATAAATTATAGTTAAGAGTTTATGATTGAATCACATAATTATACAAAATAGGTTACAATTATGATTTTATGTTTAAAATATATAATTACACAAAATGAGTTATATTTGTAATTTTATGCTTGAATTAGGTGATTACAAAAATTGAATTATAGATGTGAGTTTATACTTGAATTATGTAATAACATAAAATGAGTTATATTTGTGACTTGTGAGTTTATGATTGAATTATATAATCATATAAAATAGGTTATAGTTGTGAGTTTATTTTGAATTATATAATTACAAAAATAGTTTATAGTTAGGACCTTATGTTTGAATTATGTAATCACACAAAATAAGTTATAGTTATGAAAGTGCAGTAATCAATATATATACTTGATGTTTGGGTCTAGAAAGAAACATGAGTTATTAGAAAACTATTCTTAATCTATTTTTTCATGTGTTTTACACAAATTTATTTTGATATGAAGTTCTTAAGTTAATTTTGATATATTTCTTTATTTATTTTTACAAATAAATGGAAGGAAGTTCAAGTACTCCTGATAATTCAACCACTTCAGGAAGATTCAATGATCCAGCTTGGGTTCATGCTGGATTGTTACTAGAATGAATAATTATACCATTTATTTGTATTATAATAACCATTTGAAAGGTGGAAGAACCACTAGATTAAATAAGCATTTAGTCGGGGTCAAAAGTGATGTAAAGCCTTGTAAAAAAGTGAGTTATGATGGGAAATGACAAATAAAGACTTTGCTTAAAAAGTATCACCGTGAAAAAGATATAAGGCAAAGATTGAATTACGAAATTATATATAAGGTAAAGATTGAATTACGAAATTAGTAATGGAAGTTCTTTCTTTGGTTTTTAGGATAATAGTGGGGATGTTGAAAGTGGTAGTATTCCTACCGAACAAGAAGGGATTGTTGCACCTGATGTTAGGAAAAGAAGAAGATATGTGTCTAATTGTTTTACACCACAAACAATTCCTCAAGCTTATCCTTCAATCCGTAATGATCTACAATTTAAAGAAATGGCTCATAATTTAGATATGACAATAACCGGATGGTGGTATGATTCAGGTATAACATTTAATAGTATCCAGTCTAATTAATATAAGCCTATGGTAGATGTTATTCCCTCTTATGGTCTAGGATACAAAGCTCCTTCAATAGATAACTACATAGGTAAACTTCTGAGTAGCTCTGTTTATGAAATAAAAAGTTATTTGGAAGAAAGAATAATGACCTGGGCTGCTTTTTGGTGTTTAATCATGTGTGATAGTTTAAAAAAATATAAGAAAGGAACCTATTATTAATTTTTGGTTTATTCTAAAAAGGGGACAATGTTTTTGAAGTCTATTGATGTATCTGGCCTTATTAGAAAATGTTTTTACTCTATTTTAGATATTTGATGAAGTTGTGAATGAATTTTAGGCCAAAAAATGTTGTTCAGTTCATTACTAATAATGATTCTACTTATAAAGCAGTTGGAGAAAGATTATAAAAAAAGCATAATTCATTTTATTGGACTCTTTATGTTGCTGCACATTGCATTGACCTAATGTTGGTAAACATAAGAGATGATACATATTTTCCTACTATTGATGAGGCTCTATAGAAAGTAAAAAGGGTGACCAAGTTCATCTAAAATCATGCATGGATCCTGACTTTAATGAGAAAGGATTTCAAAAATGGTAGGAATTTGTGTTGTCCTGCTATTACAAGATTTGCAACTAATTTCTTATCACTTTAGTATTTTTTCTGATGAATAAGAAATTAAGGCAAATGTTTACAAGTAATAAGTAGGTTACATCTCAACATATTAGGTTTAACATTGTATTGAAGGTTTCTATAATTATACTTCAAGATAATAAATTTTGGTCCCGATTTCAATTTTTCATTTGAGTTGTGAGTCTTTAGTGAAGGTACTTTGTCTAGATGATAGTGATGAGAAAGCAATAATGGGTTATTTTATGTTGCTAATATGAAAATTAGGCCTTTTGTACACACCTTATCTAGTAGTTATCAATGGGAGATAGAAGAGGCAACTTTACTCTTTGTTGTTTGCAAATGGGCATTTTTGAATCCTAGTATCTATTTCAAACAAAGTTTTATAAAGAAAGCTAAAGTTAATAGGGGAATATTATTAACTATTATAACTATTATTGCTCAAAAGATGATGCAAGATCTCTTAAGCTCACAGATGGAGATTTATAAAGACGTTTTTGGTGACTTAGGGATGCCTATTTCTATTTGTCAAAGAGACAAAATTAACTAAGGTATATATTTTTTTCACTTTTATTATTTATTGAAAATTAATCATTACTTTATTTTATTTCTAATGTTACTTTTGTTGTCTTACAGTTGTTTGGTCGAACCAATTCTAAAGTGGTTTTCTAGAATTGCAAAAGTTTGCATTTCGAATTCTAAATCCATGTATGGGTGAAAAACGGTGTGAAAGGAATTGAAGCATATTTGAATTTATCAATTCCAAGAAAAGAAATAGATTGGAACATAAAATATTGAATACCTTCATCTTTGTTCGATCCAATTTAAAGCTTTAAGAAAGTTATGTTATTATCATTATTAAGTTGGATATAATTTATTGTATTTTCTTAATAATTTAATGCTATTTGTTTACTAGGACTTTTAATAGAACAAGTAGCTATATAGATCTAATTTTCCTTGATCATATCAATCTTTTGCTGGATTAGGTTTATGAGGAACCGGGTTTGATATATGAGAGTAACTTGGAAGATATCTTGGATGGAGAATTATTTATATGTCATTTGGTACAATGAATTTGAATGATGGTGATGATGAGAATCCTCTCAATGATGAGGATTTTGTACCAAATGAGAATTAAGGTCAATGCAATTTGAGCAGATATTCAGTTAAATGAAGCTCCAAGTTTTCATTTCTCCTCTTCTTTTAATTTCACTTTTATTTTAGGTATATGTTAAATTCTATATATGCAATATAAATATAATTGTAAATGTTTTATTTCAAGTTTCACTTCTAGTTGGTTGTTTTCTCGACACAAACTCTTGTTGTAAATTGTAATAATTAGATAGTCATGGATTTTATTATTTTATTTATTTGATGTAATTATTATTTATTATATGATGAAATTGTAACATTTTAGGTGCTTTGTTTTGTCTTTAATTTTATATTTTTATGATGATTAAATGATCTTTTTCATGTTAATTATGGTTATTATTTATATATGAAGTATGAGAAAAGTAATATTAATAGAAATAAATAGATTATTATTATTTCAAATTTCTATTATTATTATACAGTACAATATGGAGAGGGATTATTTTGCAATTTAAAAAAATCAGGTACTATTTTATAAATTTAAAATTACCCAAAATGATACTCAATATTAACTGATACTGATACAATACTAAATTCGATACCTAAATTCGTTTACGGTTTTCGTAACACTGACAAGGAATGAATTTAGGCAAGTTGGAGCCAAGTTAGAGAAGTTTTTAAAGTGAATTTTAAAGAACAAAGGTTGAATACAACATTATATTCCCCAACACAACACTAATGTAGTACCGTGTTTAACCATCTATAGGATATTGGGGCATTTAACTTCTTCAACAACTTGACATATTAAAGAACATGGCCTGAAAATAACACCATGTTCCTACCATATTCAACCCTAGTGGCTTCTACTTTTCAAGAAATTTGTCATATAAGAAACACAACTTAAAGATGGACCTATGCTTTAAAACATAGCCCAAACATGATCTTATGCTTATGGATTTCAAATTCATATTCATTAGGACAACCCTTGGAATACGCAACACAGGATGTTCTAAGCCAATATAGGGGCAATATTGTACCATATTTCTGACTAATGTTAGCAATGATGTTTATGTAAATTATGATATTTGGTAAGTATGAAGAATAAGGGACCAACATAGGTTTGTGTTGGTTCCTTATTCTTTATATTTCCCAAAGATCCTAATTTATGAAAACATCACCACTATCATAAGTCAAAAATATGGTATCATATTGCCCCCGTATTGATTAGTACATTCTTCACTGCGTTCCCTTGTTGGCTCCATGTTTATCAAAATTTTAAGGTTTTCTTGAGATAAAAATGAGAGAGACCTTGGAAATCAAAGAGGAGAGTCATTTAGGAAGACTAAGACCAATCAAAAGGAAGAAAAAAAAGGTGCAGCTTTGGATCCAAGGACAATCGAGGGATGAAAGGATGACCAGAGGAGAGTCAAGAACACATCAAGAAGGAAGCAACCTTAGAGAAAAGCAAGAAGTCCAATAAGATTCATCAAGAACATCATGATTTTAAGTATCCAAAAGAATGATTTTTTATTTCTTTTGCTCTTTCTTAGGTTTTCTTTTGTTTGAATAATGAACTAATTGGGATATAAATCTTGATGAGATGAATCCTACAACATGTTATTTTAGATTGATATTTTTATTTAACCAAAGATTCTAGTTACTTTGAGAATTAATCGTATTTACTTATTATGTTGAATTAAAGTAACAAATGTAGAAGATTCAAAATTAGATTTCATATATAAGGATTGAAAAATCATATTTATGATTAGATCAAACATGAATAATAAGAGTTGCATGAAATTTTGGAGTTAAAACCATTTAAATTTTTTAGATTATAGTCAAATCTATCAAGTTCATAGAATGAATTAACACATTCTTAGGAATTTTGATTACAAAGAGATTTCTTTCGATCAACTTAAAGATAAGGGCCATATATCTTGAGAAAGAATATAATTGTAAGTTCAAGAAACTAATATTAATTATTAAATCAGGATAAATTCAAGAATAGAAAGGTTTAAAGGGGATTCTTTATTTGGATCTAAATTATTTACTAGTTGTTTTTTTAATTATTATTATTATTATTATTATTATTATTTCTTTGATTTTTATTTTATATTTTAGTTTTGTTAATCTTTTTTAAATCGATCACTTGTTATTAGATTGGATAATAAAAAGATGATTAGTAAAGCATAATTGTCTTAATGATTTCTTTTAATACTATTTTATATTTCAAAAAATATATAATCAACGGCTGAAAATGTGGCAATAGTTTAAAGAGCAGAAATGCCACTCCAAGCATTTCGTGCCAAGACATACGATACGCTACCCATTTCAATTAATCTGATTGACAGAGATTGATACAACACCTTCATTTTCCTTGTACTAATCCGTATTGTTTTTCATAAAATGAAAGCAGCAAGCATCTGATGTTAGGCACAGCCGGCAAAGCCATGTGATTATAGGATAGAGTAGGGTCCAAGCAAAGGAAATGAATGATGAAGTTTGGTACGAGATGTTTTCTTCAACAATTACTCTAAATTCACAAAACATTTGTTTGCAGGCACTGACATTTCAATAGCTTCTCAAAAATGTTGCATTTTGCATAAAAGTTCGTTGGTTCTCTTTTCAGTACTACTGAATCAATTACTCTCATCCGCCACAAATTCTTTGTGAGCTAAACCCCTACCACATCCTTTAACCTCGTCCTTCTGCAATAATGCAAAATTTCTATATATTTATTGTATTGTTTGATTTCGACTTCTGTACAATAACATTTACTTGGTTATGAAAAAATATAAGACACTAGTATCCAAGGCAAAATTGTGCAGTACATGCGTAAGTTATGAATATTCATAGATTAGGTAGGACAAGCAACTTGCGGTTGCTTTGTCTTGTAACCCTAAATTATTCAAACCATGCATTCACTGTATCAAATAATTAGGACCTCCAAGCATGCACTTCCTGAGCTTAGAGCTAGAGGCCTGAGTCTACCGGCTAGCACACATCAGGAGTTAGCAAATGGAAGATATTGACATGGAAGTAGCATCTACCTAAACTTATGTCTTTAAATTATTGTATTCTACTATAAAAATCCAATTTCAAGAACATACTGTCCATATAATATATATATATATATATATCACAAGTCCTATTGCTTTGGGTTGTTTCCCACCGTTAGAATCATTACAAGACAAAGACAACCAATTAACAGCAAAACTATATATATGTACCTCAAAATACTAGGTCCCATATGATTACTACAAACTTTTGTAGTAAACAAACTTTTTTATTCCATGTAAGAATGAATTCAGAACTATTCTTAAAATAACTAATAAGAAGTACTTCTAATTTAATAATCACGCCTCTAATAAAAAACAAAGTGAATAACAAATAATAAATATAATTTTGTAGAAGGCATATGGGACCTTGCATTTTCAGGTGCATTTGCCGGCATTTTTTTCAATTTTTGCTGTTTAGCTAACTAAGTTTGATTATTTTAAAGTAAATAAACATAAGATATTAAACTTAACTAAAAAATTAAAATTATGTGCAAATTAACTTCAAATTGATATGCAAATCAAAATTCAAGATGCCTCTCTAAAAGACTAGAAAAGAATAAGAAGTAAATGAAAGATATAGGTTAGTATGTTAGCAAAATTTGAATGATTGTTGTTTACGGCTAAATTGATTCGATAAAGTTTGGTGTCATTATTTCATCATAGCATGTTGCATGAATGTATTCTTATGAGTTTATGTTTGGTTTGTTTGAGTTTGCGTTTTTGTTTTTGCTTGAGGACACGCAAAAGTTTAAGTGTGGGGATGTTAACAGGTGTAGTCTATACTATGTTTTCATAGGTGTTTTAGTGTGTTTTTAGG